>JASDQU010307398.1:28016-40691 GCA_032191745.1 Picea mariana | reverse complement strand
ATATACTATGCTAAGATTAAACTTTCTGGAATAAACTATGTAGGAAGTTTTTGAAAATACTCTCTGATCAAAAGGGGAATATTTTCCTTATAGGAAGTTTTACAACCAACATATCCAACACATATTATCATAAGGTTCCTAGTGATCCTAATAGAATAGAAAACCATTAAAAACGGTTAATGAGATAAAAGAACTTACCCGAACTCTCTACCAACATGCATGGACAATGCATCATGAGAACAACCAAAAAAATAAAAAAAAATAAATTAATGTTAAATTCTAAACAATACCAAAAATAAATTGAAAAAATCAAGTATTTGAATGAGATAAAAGAACTTATGCAACCTCTCTCCTAGCACGCCATGAACATCACACTCTAAGAACACCGCCAAAAAAAAATAAAAAAAATTAGTGTTAAATTCTAAACAGTACCAAATAGAAACTAAAAAATCACTATTTCAAAAATTATCATAAGGTTCATAGTGATCCTAATAGAAGGGAATACCATTAAAAATGGTTAATGAGACAAAATAACTTACCCAACCTCTCTACCAACACGCATGGATAATGCATCATGAGAACAGCCAAAAAGATTAAAAAGAAATAGAGTTAAATTCTAAACAGTACCAAAAATAAATTGAAAAAATTAAGTATTTGAATGATATAAAGAAGAGCATATGCAACCACTCTCCTAGCAATCCATTAACAACACATTCTAATAATACCGCAAAAAAAAAATCGTGTTAAATTCTAAACGATAACAAATAGAAACTGAAAAAATCACTATTTCAAAAATTATAATAAGGTTCCTAGTGACTCTAAATTCTAAACAGTACTAAAAATAAATTGAAAAAATAAAGTATTTGAATGAGACCTCTCTCCTAGCATGCCATGAACAACACAAAAAAATTATTAAAAAAAAAAAAAAAAATTAAAAATAGTGCTAAATTCTAAACGGTACCAAATAGAAACTGGAAAAATCACTATTTCAAAAACAATTAGTGGTAAATTCTAAATTGTACCAAATCGAAACTGAAAAAACATCGCTATTTCAAAAAAGCACAAATCATCCTATATTGAAATTGAAACAACTTGAGCAGGTGATTGAAGAGAGAGAGGGAATTTGTCTCTTCGTAAGGGATCGATGGTTCAAGAGAGGAAGGTAGAGGGAAAAAATTATCTATCCATTGAAGGGAGGTGGAAGAAATAAAATATATATCAATCCTAACCTTATTTCAACATTTTCCTCCTCCTCCTCCTCTATCTATGGTTTGGACTGGTATGCATGTCTGGTCTGAGTCTCAAACGGTTTGACTCTGATTCGAGATGTCTGAGTCACTCGTCAATTGTGTTTATGTGTGATAGAGGAAGAGGCTGAACAAGAATGACAACACTTGGATCATATGTTGGATAAAACATCTTCAAGGGAAAGGAAACAGATATATTTTGGCTCAAGGAGACTGGTGATCTCTCTCAGTTTTCTCCATGATCTTTATCAGTAATAGTATAAATTGTATGGCTTCTTTTAATGCCAGTATTTTCTCCAATATTTTATCTGTTGTGAGAGAAATATGATTCATTACCTTTTTTTCTTTCAACATTCTAAATTCTTTTCATTTTATTGTTTTCATTCAGCATTCTAATACGGAAGGAAGTTGTTTCTCATTGGGAAAAATAAATCGCTACTCCAAACTCATGCTCCAGGTGTGTATTGATGGTTGTCTCTCTACCTTTAACTATGATGTGCCTGTTGTGATTATTAATTTAGATTATCATCACTTGATTTAACCCACTTGTGTGTAGATGGATCTATCTCTAGCTTAACTAGTTTGACCTTGATGCTTGTATTTGCCAAATTGCCATGTTTATTACATATATTTTTTCATCAGACACTGTAACCCACCTATTAATGGGTTTAACCTACCTTGTATTAAATTTAACATCCCACCTATTTATTGGATTAATACTCCATTATTGATATTGTTACGGACAAATCCTTCATTATTTAAATTTATTTTTCTGATTAAGGGCTAAAACCATATATAAAGTAATAGTAAAATAAAATGTGTATAGATCTGTAAGAGTGGGTTTCTTCATGACTTATAGATTAATGGTTTAGCATACCTGAATTGATTAATGTTTATGGTAACATTATTGTTCTCCCTTAGGTTTCTTCCTCACTTAGAGATCATATTGTTTCCAACAAATCTTTTGGATGAATTTAAGATCGTATTATTTCCACAAATCTTTATGTATATTATGCATAGTATGTGAATCTTTAGCCAACTCACCAATTTTTAACTCTGTATCTATGATCTCTAATATCTCCATAGACTCCTCTAGTGTTTAGCAAGTCTTCATCTTCTGTGCCAATTTCTATGCTAATTGATAGTTTATTTGCTATTTATAGATAGTTTATTCGTTATTTATAGTTTTCTTTTTTGGGGCGATCATAATGTTTTTCCTCATTTGTTTCCACATTCGACAATGTGTATGAACTTCGTGGGAGTTGATTCCACCAATTATTTTTTCCATCACCAACAATAGTGCTTTAAATTCCTTTCCTTGTGAATGGATTTCTTTGTACCCCACACACAAGCCTTCCCAACATTATTAAAATTTTCATATGATTTCCACAAATATTTATATATGGTATACAAATATTTATCCAATCCACCAATTTAGAACTCTGTGGTCAATTTATAACTCTGTATCTATGATCTCCAATATCTCCATGGAATCCTCCAGTGTCTAGCAAGCCTCCAATATCTTATGTGCTAACTGATAATTTATTCGGTATTTATTTGCTAGCTATAGTTTGCTTTTGTGCTAACTATGTATCTAACTGTGTATCTATGATCATAATGATCATAATGCTTATGTGCTAACTCTGTATCTGTATATTCTGTGCTAACTGATAGTTTATTCGGTATTTATAGATATTTTATTCGCTAGTTATAGTTTTCTTTTTTGGGATGATCATAATGTTTTTCCTCATTTGTTTCCACATTCGATGATGTGTCTTATGGTATATTGTTTTTGACACAATCCTACATTGTTGCATAAATGTTTTTTATTTAACCATGTGACGGTGGGCTCTACTAATAGCGCATCGGTGCTTCCATTTTTACGTTGTGCACTGTGTATTTTTAAAAAAATATTATTAGGGTGCGTCATTATTTCCCGATGCGTCCTTATTTTCGTAGCGTACCGGATAATATTTTTCTTTATTTGAAATAACCTTCTTGTGGTGCACTAGTTTTGATGGCACTGGTGTGGATGTTTTAGAAAACGCACTGGTGCATTATGTACTTATAAAAGCACCAGTGTAAAAAAATATGTTAAAACCTATGATCACTCACCTCCGCTAGTATCACCTTGATGCAGGAGCATCGCTCCAACCAGCTCATCAAGCGCGCATTCAATGGGAGAGAGGCGCATCCCTCTCGTTTCAAATTTTGAATTTGGAATTAATGTAATTAATGAATGTAAGGTTGGTAGAGCCAAGCCATGCATATGCGCAGGCTTTAGTTAAAGATCACCTTTAATGGTTGTAAGGCTGGGATCTAGATCCGATCCGGACTAGACATCCATTCATTGTAAAATTGAATGTAATTGAATAGGGTAGGTATCTTGGAGGGAAGAGCTCAAAGAGCCCCCTCATGTAAAAGATCTTAGCATCTTATTTTGAGTTAGTGAAAGATAGAGATAGAGGAGAGCTGAGACTCTATTGCAGTCCAAGCTCAAAGCACATTGTAAAGAGGCATTTTTATTAATACAAACCAGAGCAGTTTTTCTTGCATGATTCTGTGTATGTGAATGAATGTCTTCATGTGTGTTGATGATGTGTTGTAGATGTATGGTCAAGTATGCATTTGCAGGGACAGATAGATTATGCTATATGTGGGTTCTTTGATTTCAGGTTTGGGTTCTTTGAGGCTTCATGCAAGAGTGCATGACAGAACACTGCGGGTTCTGTAAGCCAGTGCAAGGAGTGCACTTCTGAATTCTGCGGAATTTCAGATAAGGACATGCCAGGAGGGTGAACCAACTAAATTCATTGACTCAAGGAGAAGCCTCAAGGTTGCTTAACACCTTGGAGGTGACACTGTGCAGAGGAAAGGCATAGAGGAGAACAGAATCACTGATGGATTCTGAGGAAGCTCTGCCAAGAGGGCATTGAGCATGTGCATTGAAAGCAAAGGAGAAATCTATCTCGAAGTTCATTGGGAAGACAGAAATACTGAGGGGTTTTGTAGAGCTCTGCCCGGAGGGCATTGAGAACATGCACAGGGTGCATCGAGGAAGGGGAACTCTTGTTTGAGTTCAGAGAAGAAGACAGAGTTGTTGAGGGATTCTGCAAGAGATCTTCCAGGAGGGCATTGAGCAGGTGCAAGAGTGCACAGAAAGAACTCTTAGAGTTCTGAGAGGGAAGAGAAGTGTCCAAGGAAGACCTTCACAGGGTTATTGAACACCCTGTAGGCTCAGCAAGGTGTTCTTGAGCATAAGTTGCCAAGAGGGAACTTATATCCCTTCAGGGAGAAAGGGGATTGAGTCCCTTAGAGGTTCGAGTAGGGAGAAGCTTGGGACGGATAGCACCTTTGTGTGCAGAGACCCTACAGAGGAGTGCAGAGGTTGAAAGAAACCCTTCGAGGTTTCAGAGTGGACAGAAAGCTCAGGAGGAGAAGTGCCTTAGCACAGGTCCATAGCAGAGAAGAGCAAAAGGTCGAGAAGACCCTTTAAGGGTTCAAGGTAAACAAAGATTGGGAGGGATAACATTTCAAGCACACAAGCGAGATTCAATGGAATTGAGCTTGCAGGAGAAGCAAAGGCCAAGGCCTTTGAAGCTTCAGAAATATTCTAGGGTCAGAAGAGAGAAGCGGAAGCTCAGGAGGGCACAGCTACCATCGGATCGAGCAGAGAACTAAGATCTAGATCATTGAAGTTTCACATCTAGGTAGCAGCAGGAAGAGCGTAGCAAGAAGAGATCTGGGCCGTCATATCTAGCCTAGATAGCCAATAGCCATCGGATCTGGGAGGAGTTTCTCGATGTTTAACCCTCGTATCCGCAGAGGATAGGACCTGCAAAGTCCCAAAACACCGAAGAGATCGGGACCATCCATCATTGGAAAGGATGCATGGTGGACATCCAAGAACCATCGGGGTTTCGGATACCAGAAGGTTGGAGGACCAAGAATCATGGAGTCACTACATCGCGAACTCCCGAAGAAGCAGGATTCATTGGATTGAGGAGCGCACAGTCGTTAGATCATGGAGGAGGTAAGGCTTCGGGCAATCAGGGTTCGGAGGTTTGGGAGTCTAGAGGGAGAGTTGCATGGTCAACAAAACTCCCAAGATCCTGAAGAGAGAAACGTCGAATGGTGGGTCCCAAGTAAGCAAGCCAGAGGACACGTGGCAGCGATCAATGCATCGAGAGATCCCCGAAAGGAGGATTTCAGCATTCCAGGTACTGGGGATGCAAAGGGAAAGAATTTGGGATTCTTGACCCACCAAACCCTGAAAGGATCAAAGTCGTCGATCAAGAATGGATCATAGCCATTGATCCCAACTAGAAGTAGAAGACCGGAATTTCGAGCTTCGATACTTCGGTATTTAAGATACCGGGAGTTAGAAGGGGCAAGGATCATTGCAACCTTGCATTGCGGAGTCCCGACACGTGAAAACCTGAAAGCGTTCCAAGGAGTAGTGTCAGGTCATAGGACCGGGTCTCGCGGACAAGTCCCAAGCAAGGAGCTTGTCACTCGCCAGCAATTTTGGTAATTCGGGATTCGATAATTCAGCCATCCCAATGACTAGGAGTTGGGGAACTTGACATTGAAAGTCCTGAAGTTGCGAAACATGACACACCTTCGAAGTTAGGCTACGGTCATGAAGGAAGCATTCACATGGACGAGATGTGGACTGGGGCTAAGTGTCGTTGAAGCCATTTCAGATTTTCGGCATTTCGGAGTTCGGGGGATCGAGGAGCCAGAGGACTTGACATCAAGGTTCGTGAAACTCGAAATTCATTTTTAGGAAAGCGGCGCAGTCGTGACGGGGCCATGAGCAAGTGAAAACTTGCACCTTTTGCATGTTCGCACAGGTGGAGGTTTCGGGGAAGGACCTGTGGATCGGGTTCGTTGGGTTCCAGTGAGAGCCATAAAGAACCATTTCGGTTATGTGGATCCGATAGGAAGAATGATCCTGAGTGGATCTTGGCCTAAGGGTCGGGGGTCTGCATCAGTGTGGCATCAAAGCCAACAGATTTTATGTTTGCATATCACAGGCAAGAGGAGGACTGTGAAGGAATACAGTCTGATACCATCAAAGTGGTATCAGAGCTAATACTTTCGCCTATAGATTTTAGGTGGAAGATAAAGAGAGGGGACCATCACTTTGTTTACAGACAGAGGAGAGACGGAAGGAGAAATTCTAATGACAATAGGTGGAATCAGAATCAGAGGTTCATCTGTATACAGCAGGTGAAGAAGATAGAGTGATGAAAACTCTATGGAGATTGTTGCAAGTGCGCAGTAGTCAAAGAAAGACAGTCAGGATGACTGTAGGAGATGCTGGAAACACTCAAAGTTGCAGAGTGACAGCAGCAAGCTTGTCAGGAGGGAAAACAAAAGGCGAATATGGCTACTGAAGGCCATAGACGCGATGGAAAAAAGATCCATCAATAGCCAAGCAAGGCTGAGGTGGATAAAGAACTCGTCGAGATCAGAGAAAGGATGGAGGAACTTGCACTCTAGATGCAGCAGGATGCAAGATCAGAATGGGTATATGAATGGCCTCTGAGGAGGAAAGAAAAATGGCCAGTCAAGGAGTTGGTGGCCAAAAGATAGCAGAGAATGTTGAAGGGATGGCTAAGGCAGGTTGAAAACCTCAACGAACCAGAGGAGGAAGTGGTTCATGTCTATGAACTAGAAGCTGGGAGGAATATCAGTGATAATGATGAGGGTGAGAGATCAGCTAAAGATCTCATAAGCTACCAGGTGGGCAGGGATGAAGGTTTAAACTACCAAGAGGGAAGAACAAAAATTTCCAATTTCCAGGTGGGCAATGAGATGAGATCATTGCGGGATCTCATAGATTGTCAAGAGGACAACAGGGGAATTTCATGTTTCCAAGAGGGCAATGAGATGAGATCATTGTGGGATCTCATAGACTGTCAGGAGCGCAGGACAGAAAACCCAATTTTCCAAGAGGGATGAAAGAAGCAGATGAGGTTATGTGAGAGTCTCATGAGCTTAGAGGTGATTTCAGATCAGACAGAGGAGCTGATAGGAGAAGATCAGAAAGGCATTCTGATGATTGGGGGGAATTGAGGTATTCTTTCCATATATCCCAGTTGAGGTTGGAGCATACGTTGTAGAGGAAAAAACAGTAGAAGGACAGCCAGCAGAAACTATCAGAGAAGAAGGGGAGAAAACACTGATGTCTATCCCAGTAGAAGGAGAAGAGCATTCGGAAGAATGGATCAAAATTTTCAGCCAGGAAGCTAAAAAGGAGAGGACTGAAGCATTGGAGCTTGCAACAGAAGAAGCAGAGGAGGAAGAAGACAGCATATATTTTGTTGATCTGTACCAAGAATTAGAAGCCTTGGAGAGAAGGGTAAAGGTGCAGAGCATGCACATCCAACAGATCAGGTTGGAAGTGGACGAAGGGAAATTCCAGTCTGAGGAGCAGCTGGGAGAAGTTGGACTTGAGCCAACACAAGGGTAAATGGCAGTAGCAAGTCTATCAGATAAGGTGACTGAACAGAAGGTCAGTCAGGAGGAGACTACAGAGCTGAAATTTGTAGAAGAGTGGCAAGTTGAGGCCATAAGAGATGGAGAAGATGGCATGAGAGATCGAGCAGATATGCCCATTGAAAAGACAGAATTGCAGCAGAGGAGACTGCAAAAGGAGAGCCAGCCACTACAGCAGCTGGACGAGGTGATCGATGAGATCAGAAGGCTAATGTTAAGATCAGTAGAGACTGCCAGCAATGAAAAGTTGAGTAGAAGAGAGACTGTAAGAGAAGCAAGGCAACAACAGTGAAAGAAACAGCAGCAAAGCAGAGGAGAAAATGAACAACTCCAGAGAACTGTTTGGGATCCAGGTGGATTTTGAAAGTGACGCTAGGGAGCTCATGAGCAGGAGCTCATGAATTTTTTACAGTAGAGGAGTATGATGCAGGATCATCACTCCAGCCAGCTATGCGCTAGCTAGCCAGCTCATCAAGTGTGCATTCAATGGGAGAGAGGCGCAGCCCTCTCGTTTCAAATTTTGAATTTGGAATTAATGTAATTAATGAATGTAAGGCTGGTAGATCCAAGCCATGCATATGCATAGGCTTTATTTAAATATCGCCTTTAATGGTTGTAAGGCTGGGATCTATATCCGATCCAGACTACACAGCCATTAATTGTAAAATTGAATGTAATTGAATAGGGTAGGTATCTTGGAGGGAAGATCTCAAAGAGACCCCTCATGTAAAATATCTTAGCATCTTATTTTGAGTTAGTGAAAGATAGATATAGAGGAGAGCCGACACTCTATTGCAGTCTGAGCTCAAAGAACATTGTAAAGAGGCATTTTTATTAATACAAACCAGAGCAGTTTTTCCTGCATGATTCTGTGTATGTGAATGAATGTCTTCATGTGTGTTGATGATATGTTGTAGATGTATGGTTAGGTATGCATTTGCAGGGATAGATAGATTATGCTATATGTGGGTTCTTTGATTTTAGGTTTGGTTTCTTTGAGGCTTCATGCAAGAGTGCATGACAGAACAATGTGGGTTCTGTAAGCCAGTGCAAGGAGTGCACTTCTGGATTCTGTGGAATTTCAAACAAGGACATGCTAGGAGGGCGCACCAACTAAAGTCATTGACTTAGGGAGAAGCCTCAAGGTTTTTGAACACCTTGGACGTGACACTGTGCAGAGGAAATGCACAGAGGAGAATAGAATCACTAAGGGATTCTGAGGAAGCTCTACCAGGAGGGCATTGAGCATGTGCATTGAAAGCACTGGAGAACTCTAACTAGAAGTTCATTGGGAAGACAGAACTACTAAGGGGTTCTGTAGAGCTCTACCTGGAGGGCATTGAGCACATGCACAGGGTGCATCGAGAAAGGGGAACTCTTGTTTGAGTTCAGAGGAGAAGACAAATTCATTGAGGGATTCTGCAAGAGTTCTGCCAGGAGGGCATTGAGCAGGTGCAAGAGTGCACAGAAAGAACTCTTAGAGTTTTGAGAGGGAAGAGAAGTGTCCAAGGAAGACCTTCATAGGGTTATTGAACACCCTGTAGGCTTAGCAAGGTGTTCTTGAGCATAATTTGCCAAGAGGGCACTTATATCCCTTTAGGGAGAAAGGGGATTGAGTCCCTTAGAGGTTCAAGCAAGGAGAAGCTCAGGATGGATAGCACCTTTGTGTGCAGAGACCCTGCAGAGGAGTGTAGAGGTTGAGAGAAACCCTTTGAGGTTTCAGAGTGGACATAAATATTAGGAGGAGCAGTGCCTTAGCACACAGGGCCATAGCAGAGAAGAGCAGAAGGTCGAGAAGACCCTTTAAGGGTTCAAGGTAAACAAAGCTCAAGAGGGATAGAATTATGAGCACACAGGCAAGATTCAATGGAATTGAGCTCGCAGGAGAAGCAAAGACTGAGGCCTTTGAAGCTTTAGAAATCTTATAGGGCCAAAAGAGAGAAGAAAAATATCAGGAGGGCACAGCAGTCGTTGGAACGAGCAGAGAAAAAGGATATGGATCGTTAAAGTTTCACGTCTAGGCAACAGCAGGAAGAGATCTGGGTCGTCAGATCTAGCCCAGATAGCCAATAGCCAGCGGATCTGGGAGGAGTTGCTCGAGGTTTAACCCTCATATGCATAGAGGATAGGACCTGCAAAGTCTCGAAACACCAAAGAGATCGGGACCTTCCATCATTGGAAAGGGCACGTGGTGAACATCTGAGAACCATCAGGGTTTCGAATATAGGAAGGTTGGAGGACCAAGAATCGTGGAATCGCTACATTGTGAACTCCCAGTTCAAAAATTCCCGAAGAAGCAGGAGCCATTGGATCGAGGAGTGCACAGTTGTTAGATCACAGAGGAGGTAAGGATTCGGGTAATCAAGGTTTGGAGGTTCGGGAGTCTAAAGTGAGAGTTGCATGGTCAACGCAACTCCCAGGATCCCGAAGAGAGAAACGTCGAACGGTGGGTCACAGGCAAGAAGGCTAGAGGACACGTGGTAGTGGTCAAGGCATCGAGAGATCCCCGAAAGGAGGATTTCATCATTCTGGGTATCGGGGATGCAAAGGGAAAGATATTAGGATTATTTACCCACCAAACCCCGAAAGGATCAGAGTCGTCTATCAATATTGGATCGTAGTCGTTGATCCTAGCTAGAAGCAGAAGACCAGCATTTCAGGCTTCGTTACTTCAGTATTTCAGATACCGGGAGTTCGAAGGGGAAAGGATCATTGCAACCTTGCATTGCGGAGTCTCGACACGTGAAAACACGAAAGCGTTCCAAGGAGTAGCACCGGGTCACAGGACCGGGTCTCGTGGACAAGTCCCAAGCAGGGAACTTGTCGCTCGCCAGCAATTTCGGCAATTCGGGATTCGAAAATTCAGCCATCCCAATGACTAGGAGCCAGGGCACTTGACATTGAAAGTCCCGAAGTCACGAAACGCTACACACCTTCAGAGTTAGGTTGCAGTCACGAAGGAAGAGGTCACATGGATGAGATTTGGACCGGGGATAAGTGTCGTTGAAGCCATTTCATCTTTTCAGAATTTCAGAGTTTGGGGGATCGAGGAGCCAGAGGACTCGACATCAGGGTTGCGAAACCCAAAATTCCTTTTCGGGAAAAAGTCGCGGTCATGACAGGGCCATGAGCAAGTGAAAACTTGCACCTTGTGCATGTTCGCACAGGTGGAGGTTTCGGGGAAGGACCTATGGATCAATTTCATTAGGTTCCAGTGAGAGCCAGAAAGAACCATTTCGGTTCTGTGGATCTGATAGGAAGAACAATCCTGAGCGGATATTGGCCTGAGGGTCGGGTGTCTACATCACATCCGCTATAAACAAATTTTTGGGATATTTTATAGGGGCATCCACAAAAAAATCAACTAGAGGGCCTTTTCCTTGTAGTGTATGTTCACTTTGCCTATTCCATAGATTTCCAACAAGCTCACAAATCCCCCTCTCGAAGGGCTATGAAGAGAAGCAGCAGGGATGAAGAGATTCAATATTGTTTACATAGTTTGGCTTATCGGCTTGAGGCCTTAGAGATTGACCTGGAGAAGCTCGTTGGGGTTTGAAACTTGTTGGTGATCGCTTTTAAGTCTTGAATATGGAACAAAAATTCTCCCACAAAGAAGCATGATTATTCTTATCACGGTCCCTTCAAAACATAAACGCCTAGTTGTGGAACGAAATCCTCGACCAGAATGAGGAGGAGGCGATTCAATCACCTATGGAATATTGTTGAGCATTGGAAGAGAATCTACAAGAGTTATCTCAAGGTGTTCCTTCTTTCTATGCCTTTGGACTCTGGCTTAGAGTAGAAAAATATGAAAAATGGTGTTACCATTGATGGCCAAAGATACAAATCTCATATCTGAGATCACAGTGTGTGCGCAAGACAGACTTACAGAGGGATGTTTCTACACACGGGAGGAGAGAATCATGGAGTGAAAACTTGTTTTGTTATCACTGTCAGGTCAGGTATGGACAAAGGGAATGAGTAACTCCACATATGATTTTCATTAACGTGAGACATTCATAAATACAATACAAAGTGACCTTTGGTTTCATCTTCCAATAGGTCTAAATGACTCTTCCTTTTCACCTACGACTCTTCATATTTATCCAAAATACAATTTACAATAATATTTACAAAATGCTATCATCACGAGGATTAGGTATCCAACAGATACTATTAGAGAGATGATATTATTTCCCTAGGTTTTCTCAATATTTATTGTTTTTTCTTCAAAATTGATCTTCAACAACTCATTTGTAATTAATATTACTAATAAGCTTCCAATTTCAGTACAATTTACATCAATAACTTGACTAATTGTTTTGTTTTTTTACAAATCCAAGAGTGTAGGAAAAGAAAACAAAGAGTGTAGTAAATTTTGGATAGAGTGGGACCTGTAGCCTATAGGCTAGCACTCCCTCCCATAGTGAAGGCACATGATTTATTCCATGTTTCGTTATTAAAGAAATATGTACATGATTATAATCATATTATTGACTGGTCTGTGATTCAGTTGGAACCAGAGGGAGAATTCCTACCAGAACCTCCATGCATAATAGACAGGAAGGAGACCCCACTCAGGAATAGAACCATTGCACAGATCAAGGTGCAGTGGAAACACTTTGGCCTAGATGAGGCCACATGGAAAATGGAGGATGCCATGAGACAAACATATCCATTTTTGTTTACTTCTGTACATACAGAGCACATAGGAAGATGGAACATTGAGGACAATGTTCCTTTAAGGGTAGGGGATTGTAACACCCATGTTTCCCCAGTCTGTAAATATAACTATAACTGGCCAAGAGACTATGGAAGACTAAATATGTGTGAATGTCTAATTTGATGAACCTTGTATAAAATCTCAATGTATGTATTTTTTGTTATTAATAGAAAATGGATAAGTGTTGCATAACTGTTG
>JASDQU010307398.1:3816-14149 GCA_032191745.1 Picea mariana | reverse complement strand
ATATATATATATTTCCAGATCGTGGTAAATACCTTGCTATGAGATATAGAAATGGAACTTTATAGTATTTCTTTTTTCTCCCCATTTAAGCTATTTAAAGATGTGGATGACTCAATGTGAAACTTAGTAGAAAAAATGAGAAACTGAATTTTATAGTGTTTCTCTTTTCTCCCCATTTAAGCTATTAAAAGATGTGGATGACTCAATGTGAAAATGAGTAGAGGAAACAATCTTCCTACAGTATATTGTGTAATAAAATATGATAATTCAATATACTAATAGATTGCTTTCTCTTAACTCTAAACCTTTAATAAAATTGATATCCAGTATTGTATGTGGAACCCTTAGGCAAGGATTTGTATGGGTATTACAAAGAAACAATATCACGTGTTTTATAAGAGACAATCCTCAATAAATTGGTGTCCTCAATCTTAAGGAAATTAACCAAAAACAAAAAAATATCTAATATTCTAAGCTTGAACTTTATGGAATAAACTATGTAGGAAGTTTTGTAAAATACTCTCAAATCAAAAGGGGAATGTTTTTCTGATAGGAAGTTTTACAACCAACATATCCAACACCTATTATCATAAGGTTCAGAGTGATCCCAATAAAGGAGAATACCATTAACAATGGTTAACGAAATAAAAGAACTTATCCAACCTCTATACCAATAGTCATGGACAATGATGCATCATGAGAACAACGAAAAAAGTAAATTAGTGTTAAATTATAAACAGTACAAAAATAAATTGAAAAAAACACATATTTGAATGAGATAAAAGAACTTATGCAATGTCTTTGCTAGTATGCCATGAAAAACACATCCTAAGAACGCCCCGAAAAAAAAAATTTAAAAATTAGTACTAAATTCTAAACGGTACCAAATAGAAACTGAAAAAATCACTATTTCACAAAAAAATTAGTGTTAAATTCTAAATGGTAGGAAATCGAAACTGAAAAACATCACTATTTCAAAAAAACACAAATCATGCTATATTGAAATTGAAACAACTTGATCAAGTGATTGAAGAGAGAAGGGAATTTTTCTCTTTGTAAGGGATCGATGGTTCTAGATGGTTCGAGAGAGGAAAGTAGAGGTGAAAAATTATCTATTTTTTGAAGGGAGGTGGAAGAAAAAAAAAATATATATATATATATATATCAAGCCTAACCATGTTTCAACATTTTCCTCCTCCTCCTCTATCTATCAAGCCTAACCATGTTTCAACATTTTCCTCCTCCTCCTCTATCTATGGTTTAGACTGGTATGCATGTGTGGTTGTTTGTTTGTGTGGTATGAGTCTCAATCAGTTTGAGTCTCAGTCGAGATGTATGATTCAGTCATTTTAATGTGTGATAGAGGAGAAGGCTGGACAAGATTGAAGGCACTTGGATCATTTGTTGGATAAAGCATCTTCAAGGGAAAGGGAAATGTGGTCGATATTTTTGGCTCAAGGAAACTAGTGATCTCTCTCAGTTTTCTCCATGATCTTTCTCGGTAATAGTATTATTTGTATGGTTTCTTTTAATGCCAGTATCTCCTCCAATATCTACTCTTTTGTGAGAGAAATATGATTCATTACCTTGTTTTCTTTCAGCATTCTAAATTTTTCAGCCATACACACACTAAAAAATACATCAAGGAAATAAGTTGTCAGTGTTGTTGTTATTCGAACCCTACTTTGTTGAAGAAAAGAAGGAAGATTTTTGTGTTGTTTTTCAAGCCCTCAATCATTGGGAACTTACCCAACCTCTCTATCAACATGCATGGATAATGCTTCATGAGAACAACCAAAAAAATAAATTAGTGTTAAATTCTAAACAGTACCAAAAATAAATTGAAAAAATCAAGTATTTGAATGAGATAAAGAAGAACTTATGCAGCCTCTCTCCTAGCAAACCATGCACAACACATTCTAAGAAAAACACCAAAATATAAAAATTAGTTTTAAATTCTAAACGGTACCAAATAGGAACTAAAAAAATTACTATTTCAAAAATTATCATAAGGTTCCTAGTGATCCTAAATTATAAATAGTACAAAAAATAAATTGAAAAAACCAAGTATTTGAATGAGACCTCTCTCCTAGAACACTATGAACAACAAAATAAAAATAAAAGATAAATAAAAATTAGTGCTAACTTCTAAACAGTACCAAATAGAAATTGAAAAAATCACTATTTCAAAAAAATAGTGGTAAATTCTAAATTGTACCAAATCGAAACTGAAAAACATCACTATTTCAGAAAAGCACAAATCATCCTATATTGAAATTGAAACAGCTTGAGAAGGTTCTTAAAGAGAGAGAGTGAATTTCTCTCTCTGTAAGGGATCGACAGTTCAAGAGAGGAAGGTAGAGGAAAAAAATAATCTATCCGTTGAAGGGAGGTGGAAGAAAATCCATATATATCAAGCCAAACCCTATTTCAACATTTTCCTCCTCCTCCTCCTCCTCCTCTATCTATGGTTTGGATTGGTATGTGTGTGTGGTTGTATGTCTGTGTGGTCTGAGTCTCGGTCAGTTTGATTCTGATTCGGGATGTCTGAGTCACTAGTTAGTCGTGTTTATTTGTGATAGAGGAGGAGGCTAGACAAGATTGAAGGAACCTGGATCATATGTTGGATAAAACATCTTCAAGGGAAAGGCAGCCGAGATTTTTGGCTCAAGGAGACCGGTGATCTCTATCAGTTTTCTCCATGATATTTCTCAGTAATAGTATAAATTGTATGGCTTCATTTCATGCCAGTATTTCCTCCAATCTTTGTTCTGTTGTGAGAGAAATCTGATTCATTGCCTTGTTTTCTTTCAGCATTCTAAATTGTTTTCATTCGGCATTCTAATACAGAAGGAAGTTGTTGCTCTTTGGGAAAAATAAATATCTACTCCAAACTTGTGCTCCAGGTGTGTATTGATGGTTATCTCTCTCCCTTTAAATATTATGTGCCTGTTGTGATTATTAATTTAGATTATCATCACTTTCTTTAACCCCTTTGTGTGTGGATGGATCTGTCTTTGTCTTAACTAGTTTGACCCTGATGCTTGTATTTGCCAAATTGCCATGTTTATTACATATATTTTTTCATCAGTCACTGTAACCCAGATGTTAATGGGTTTAACATGCCTTGTATTAAATTTAACATCTCACCTATTTATTGGATTAACCCGCCATCATTGATGTTTCTATAGTCAAACCCTTCATTAAAAAAAATTGTTGTGATTAAGGGATAAAACCATATATAAAGTAATTGTAAAATAAAATGTGTATAGATTTGTAAGAGTGTGTTTCGTCATGACTTATATATTAATGGTTTAGTATACCTTAATCGATTAATGGTTATGGTAACATTAGGGTTCTCCCTTAGGTTTCTTCCTCACTTAGAGATCATATTATTTCCAACAAATCTTGTGGATGAATTTAAGATCATATTATTTCCACAAATCTTTATGTATATTATGCATAGTATGCAAATCTTTAGTCGATCCGACAATTTTGAACTCTGTATCTATGATCTCCAATATCTCCATAGACTCCCCTAGTGTTTAGCAAGTCTTCATATTTTGTTCCAATTTATGTTCTAATTGATAGTTTATTCGTTATTTATAGATAGTTTATTCTCTAGTTATAGTTTTCTTTTTTAGGGCAATCATAATGTTTTTCCTCGTTTGTTTCCACATTTGGCAATGTGTATGAACTTTGCAAGAGTTGATTCCACCAATTCTTTTTTCCATCACCAAGTAGTGCTTTAAATTCCTTTCCTTCTGAATGGATTTCTTTGTACCCAACACACGGGCCTTCCCAACATTGTTAAAATTTTCATATGATTTCCACAAATCTTTATATATGGTATACAAATATTTAGCCAATCCGCCAATTTAGAACTCTGCGGCCAATTTAGAAATTTGTATCTATGATATCCAATATCTCCATGGACTCCTCCAGTGTCTAGCAAGCCTCCAATATCTTATGTGATAACTGATAATTTATTCGATATTTATTTGCTAGTTATAGTTTTATTTTGTGCTAACTCTGTATCTATGATCATAATGATCATAATGATTATGTGCTAACTTTGTAAATGTATCTTCTGTGCTAACTGATATTTTTTTCAATATTTATATATAGTTTATTCGCTAGTTATAGTTTTCTTTTTTGGGATGATCATAATGCTTTTCCTCATTTGTTTCCACATTCAACAATCTGTCTTCCGGTATATTTTTTTTTGACACAATCTCTAACACACCCGACCCCTGAGCACCCTTTCTAGGGATGGGGCATCATAATTTCATTTTCCTTAAACATATTGAATCCTCTATATGAGGTCGTCATCCTCTTCTACTCACCAGTAGCATTCTAACAACTGCTACCAGGCTCAAATATGAGCTCTAGGTTTCAATTTACGGCCTCCCGAAGTTCTTTGGGCATTTATCAGACATGGGCCATGTGGATCCACCTCATTCGTACCATCCCCAAGTTCCTACATCCACGGGAATTTTTGTACACCATTCAATCCAATGGTGAGACTTAATCCTTATCTAACACATAGGCTAGAGGGTAATTTGGTGTTCGGCACTTCGATGTTGAATGCCCCTTTTCTTTTCTGCACGCATTTCCTCTGAAGTCCCAAATTCCTGAACTCTCAAGGTACTTCCACATAGCCCTAGACTTCGGCCTTTTTGGGGAGCATAGATTCTAGCATCCCAAGTCTCCCGAATTTCCCAATTCTCGGACTTCCGAAGTCTCGAAATATCTCCACGTGGCTCCGGTCTTTAGGCCTTTTAACTTACCTCGACACTACACTCCAAACCTATGGAGTCCTAAAGTCCTGAACTCCCAAAGGGTCCACTCTCTCACGTGGTGATTGTACTAGATACGAGGAAAAATATAGGTGGGTCCCTCATACTCCTCCCAACAAATGGACTAAGTAGTGAGTGTCAGGTGTAAAATGCAGCAATGCAGAGATGACATGTGTCACATTTGAATGGTCCTATAGGTTCTGTGAAATGCTCGAATCCAAGTGACATGTGGCACCTTAATCATGGGTCCACGTCACACTGGATGATGTCACTATGCCACATCACTCCAGACTGATAGCCTTCCAAGTCCTTCAATCTCATGGTCAAGGTGTGTCCATGTAATCCTTGGATTGATAGCCTCCGTAACTTTGTAACTTCAACATTTAGGAGTTTTGCTATGAAAACTCCTCTTTTATCTCAGAGTTGGTCAGTGTCGGGTTGACCAAAACCTAGATCTAACAGTCAGGAAAAGTCCTAAAGTGTCCTCGAATTGATGACTCTCATCACTTCAAGCTTTGGAACTTATTGAAACACCACACCTCAAACCCCCTAGAGTGCCAAGTCTCTGGACGAAAGGATCTAGCGCCACGCGTCCCCTGTATATTGACGACTGATATTTACTCCATCATTTGCGACTTAGGGAGTCTTCACATCTTGAAGACTCTCGTCCAAATTTCTCTGGAATGTCAAACCTCTGAACCCCAAAATCTCCCACCATGTGGCCTCCACACATGGCAACGTCATTACTCAACACGTGGATCCCCACGTGCTTTCGACATGACACACACATTCCCTCGATCAAACAGGATAGAGGGGTCCCGAAGGATCCATAGATCCATGGTCCCCATTACTTCGTGACTACGGCCTTTGACATTACAACACCCCTGTCCTCCTGAAGCAGTCAACATCAGGTTGACTACATAGTAGATCAGACGGTTGGGATAGTTCCTAGGCATCCTCAGATATACGGCCCAAATTAACTTCGAGCTTCGGGACTTCGGAGGATCTACCTCCCTCACGATGAATACCAAAATTCATTGAACTTGCGAATACTAAAGGAGTCAAGGAGTTAACGCCTGAGCTCCTTCTCCAATTCCAACAGTCATGACAGACCTTGGATCCTCCCAAATGGATCTCGTCCACTCGTCTTCTAAATGGAAGGATCTTCCATTTCAAGACTTAAATATCATTATCCTTCCTCAGCTTCATCAATTATGAAATACTTAGGCATTGGCATTCTCTTTGCACTCTTTCTCCTGAGCTTAATAGACTCCATTTCCTAGGAGACTCAAAACAGCTGGGAGTGTCAACATGCATATAGGAAACTGTGCCCAAGGTCGATGAACTCACAGTTCATTTGTTTAAACTTGAGCCACTACAGGGCTCAAGCATTTACATGTACAAACCATATAGTTCCTTACTTTCTTAAATACACAATCAAGCAAATATAAAGGGACACGGTCTAATCATCAAGCAAACATGCACATCCCTGAAACATTCTTAGGATATCAAACTTTAATTTACAGTTGTTGTTCAATTACACAGGATATGAGAATACTTATCTATTACAGGTTGCAACCAACTAACTGACTGTGGGTGTTTTCCTTTCCACCTAACCATAGGCTCATAGGCATTCATTATTAGCACTCTATCCACCCCCGTGCCAATCCATGATATCACTAGGGAATTTATGCCAATTCTCATAGATCCTTTCTCTATCACAACTTCTGTGAGGTTTATCAGATGCTCCCTTAGCATCAAGCTCACGGCCTTCTGCTCATTCTCAGCTGGAGAGATCCTCATGTTCTCCTCTCTTATTTGTATATTATGCATGCCTTGCACGTACACCCTTTCTTGGGAAGGTTCCCCTTCCTATCATGTTCCTTATTTCATAAGGAAACTCAGGTTGGTCTGGGTTTGTAGGACCCTATGGTATTTTTGGGCTAACATTATTGAGCTAGACCATGCTTCCATTCATGGGGTGGTTGATGGTTCAACCATTGGTCCTTTCTTCATTAATTTATTCCTATCCTTGGGAATCGGAGGAGATTTATTATCCTCGTCAAAGGGAAATTTGGTGTCATTTGACATAATGAACCCTCTCCATAGTTTTCCCATTTCTTTCGTCTAGTGATATCATGGTGAGTACTTCAAGGCTTCACCCCCATAGTTAGTCATTGGAAATCTAAACAATAATACATTTTCATTGTTCCCATGTCACAACATGGTGGTCATGATAAAATATCAATTACAATTTGGGGGGAAACAGGGGTGTTACAATCCCCTACCCCTTAAAGGAACATCGTCCTCAGTGTTCTTTCTCAGTAACACTTGTCATGCCTTTTCTCATTCAGTTGCTTCAAAAATATGGATCCTCTTTCTTGGTCAGGTCCTTTCCAGACTCTTGGCCTTCGTCATCTGCCTTCAAAATTCTAGGACAACAAGCATATTAATCACAATTTCATGTGAAATCAATTGTTGTTGTGAAAAATTCAAGAGGAAAATTTCATAATATAGCACAATACTTATCTGTCCAATTCGTGGATTTTCATCCACATGTTTTTCTTGTTCTCTTGTCTTACTGTTTTTCCTGGACATACCCCTTGTGGGCATGATCTCAATCAATAGTTTATAAGGATGATCAAAGTCTCCTCTTCCTTGCGGTCAATCACCCTCCAGACCCAAGCTCATCCATCCCCTTCTCTACTTATAACACTACCATATCCAAGACCCTTTTCTTCCTGCAACTTCAACATTCCTCAACCAAACAAATTGTTAGTTTTCATGCACTTTATATTTTCATTGCACGCTTGCAGTGTCTCAAAAAAAAATTCGGAACCATGCCTACTAACAATAAAATTCATTTGCTCAAAAAGGAAAATACCATTTCTCATAGTTTGTCTCAGCAGAAAATTTGGTCTTCCTTATGGACTTACAACATTGCCATATCCAAGGCTCTTTTCTTCCTGAACTTTCAAATTCAATCAGCCAAACAAATTGTTAGTTTCCCATGCACATATATTTTCATTGCACCTTTACAATGACATCACAAGAAATTCTTAAATTGTGCATGATAACATTCAAAATACATCTATAAAAACATGAAAGGAACCTCATTCCTTACCTATGCATCATTTCATCATACCAAACCTTTCAAAATGTAGTTCAACATTAAGTGAATTTAATCCAAGGGGCCAATATCCATGGCCACATTCACTTACCATTCACCCTTGTATTGATTTCAAGTTTACCATACTTATGACAAGCATCTTTCCATAGTGTGTTGGAGTTCAACCAACCTTTTCACCATGTGGCTTATTCATTCTCGTTTATTATTGCAGTAGAACTATACTTCCTACTACGAGCTGATCATGATCCCAAATCAACACATGTGAAACTATAAGTTTCTCTTGAATGCACCCAAGAATTCTTTCTTCATTAGTAACCAGAGTGCTAACACTCATGGCCACCCAAATTTTCTTTTCTTTAACACCTATACAATGTAAGTAAAATATTGGAACATCCTCCTTCCTTGATGGAAAATCCATTGTCTTCCCTTTATGCGAACATGCATATCCTCAAATAAATTACATCCAATGTGCTAACTATGAGCACCTTTATTCCCAATCTCCCTAGATTGGTCATTGTACCCATGGTACTCTTTATTCATGCATTTTCTTGCAAGGGTTATAACTCATCCTTGATTGGCCTAGACCTCCTCTCTCTATTGTTCATATTCTTCTTTCCTTAATCTTACCCTACCTAGGGTAGCAATAGCATACAACAGACACTCACAATTAATCGCATATCTTTAAGATAATGAAATATTTTCATAAGGGATTCTTACCAAATTCATTCATTTCTTATGCCACATAATGATCTAAAAATGAAGAAGACTTGTATTCTTGAAAATATTTGCAAGTAAAGTTTATGTGTTAAAATGAAAATGGATCAACTTTGCAACACAATTTTAATAGGTTAAACTTATGTAAGATGCATATAAACAACAACATAATCAATGAACAGTAAACACATAACACAGCAAATGATAAAGGAGTTCACCCCTCTCTTGGGCTACATCTCTTGGTCCAGCTTCCAATGGATCATTTGTATTATTTTTTCAAAGTGCTCAAAAATGTGCTTTACAATGCTCAAACTACCAAATAGACTGCTCCAATGGCTTCAGAACGTCCAAAAACCCCTAGCTGGGCTTTTTCGGCACCTCGTTCGGCCAAAAAATGAAGTAGATAGGCTTCCTAGAAGTCCCCCCTTCAAGCTTGTTGTCTCTGCATCTACAAAACGCACCTTCTATGGATCAACCTAGCCCACACGCATATTTAAGCAAAAAAACCTAGCATCAAATGCAACCGCACAAACGGTACGAATTGTAGAACAGTTACGGGCGCACCTAGCCCCTAACCATCAAGGGCCAAGTCATATTAACCCATGCGACCACGCGCTAGCATAAATATGGGCTCCCGTTTCAAAATCCAATGGTCAAAGGCCAAATGGTGGTCATTGTAATAACCATTGAAACAAATGTTAACCGCGTGCGCCATACACCAAAGTTGTGGGTCATATATAATATAGCACGTGACCAAGGGCTGGGGCTAATCCCCGGCGCAGTCGCGGCCCAAACCACCGCATATTCAAACTTTAATACAATTCTTGCCATATGTATAATAAGTAACACCCAGTGGCACGCCAATTGGCATCTCTTTGCCAAGTCGTTGCCCCTGCCCGGAGGTAGTGGGGTCGACTCCGGCCAACTACATAAGTTTTAACCAAATAAAAAGATGACATGTGGCGGCCATTAATTGGGCCACGTGTCGTCGCTCCATTCGCTGCCAAACATGCCAAGTCACCTACCAATTGTCCAAATTTAATCCTGCCACATGTTGTATGGCCTTCCACGTGTCGTATGGCCTACCATGTCAGCGTCTGTACGAATTGTACGGACTGTACAGTCAGCAACCCTTTTTTTGCTTGTTTGTAAATTTGAACAGAACGCGATATCTCTCGCTCCCGATGTCCATTTGAACCCAAATGAGTTGCGTTGGGTTCACAACGATGAGGCCTATGCTCTCGTCTGATTTGAAGCGATTTTGAACACTTTGAATTTTTGAGCAAAATTTGATCCCCTGATCACACCTCCCCATTGGAAAGCTTTTGGACCTCCAAAAGACTATTTTCAATCTATTTGAATATGAGGGTAAAGTTCCCTCACCCTTCCAACCTCAATCCACTTGGCTTTGCTTGGATTTGTTTCTTTAAGACCAACTCGAAGATACTCCACATTTCCTCGTTTTGAAGTTCACATTCTCCTGTCAAGGATGGTGTCTTCATGTAGTTCTGTAAGATATTCTGGGGAAAAATCATCTATAGAAGGAATCTGAACATGCTCTCCATGATCATCAATCAATAGAGGCTCATACAATTTCAAATTCTCAACATTAACAACTGCATACATTTGCATATAAGGAGGCAAATCTAAACGAAAGGCATTGTTACCAATCTTATCGATAATCTTGAAA
>JASDQU010307397.1:123698-134222 GCA_032191745.1 Picea mariana | reverse complement strand
TAGACCAATTGTCACTACCACAATCACTGCCACTGTCACTGTCACATCAACCTGTAACTTGTCAACCTGTCACTATTTCCAACTTGTCACTTCAACCTGTCATTGATAAACCTATCCAACATGTCACTGTCACTGATACTCAACTAGATCCTCTCACATGGATCATATATCGAGACACTTCTCAACTAGATGTCCAACATCACCAACAAATGATTTTATCGAGCATGCACCAAACCATCAACATGTACCATACCAAGCATCAATCATGTACCACAACCTGTACCACAATAGGTGCATCAACCATGCACCACAATTGTGCCAAACTATGCATCAACCATGCACCAAAACCTATACCAAACCATGCATCAACCATGCACCATAACCTATACCAAACAATGCATCAACCATGCACCATAAGTTGTACCATATGCCTCAACCATCAACCATGTACATCAATAATATGCCATGTACTAACAATGTATCTCAACCATATATTGTATCACTCAATCATGCCATACACCATATATCATAGGATATACCAAGAAAGTGTTATCAATGGTCTACCTCAACCAAGTACCAACATCACCAAGAGATGTATCTCATACATGTGTTGTCATATACCAAGTGTATTCCTCAACAATGTATCAATATCAATGACAACCATACACCATGTGCCAAAGATTCAAGAGTATACCAAAGACTTGCCTCAAGCATGCACCATAACATCATCAACATGTAACCCTCAAAACATGCATATAAACATACCTATAACTCTATAACATACCTAGTGTATGTGATCATAGAACTGCAAACCTTCCTCAACTTCAACAACAAGAGAATAACATCTTCATCAAACTTTACCTTAGTCTCACGGGACTAGTTTTTGGATTAGTCACAAAGCCTAACTTTGAACAAGCATAACTACATAACTTTAATGAATAAAGGTCTAAAAATTATAACTAATATTATTAAATATCGTATCTGCAATTCCTCCAAGTTTCACTGCTTGGAACATCCCAGAAAAGGAGTTATAGCAAAAATGGCAGACCTTGCTGAATTCTGGCTTATTCTAGAGAGCGTACTTGTAGAGAATGCAACGTGCAAAATATTTTATATCTGGATCTAAAAATCATAAAAAAATTACTATGGACTGTAATATATCCAATGAATTTTTTCTCATTGAATTAGGATACTTTATGAAGAAGTTATGACTATTTTTCCCGAAACACCTGTTTGAGACTAGTTTTAGGACTAGCCAAAAACCCTATTTTCCACAAAGTGTATCTTTGAAAATACAACGACCTAGAAGATGAAATTATTACCATAGATACCTTGATATGTCTTCTCAATACACTCCAAGTTTCTCTATTGGAATAATTTTAGAAATAAAGTTATAGCGAAAATGGTAATATGACCGGTAAATAGCATAGCTTAGAACACATCCTCACAAGACTTCATCCTCCCTTGGAATTTTGCCGTTCTTCAGTTCATCTTCCCTTTGAAATTCACCTAATTCATCCTTGGTTACCTTAGATAACAATCACTTTCTCACTTAGACAGATATTCAGTAAACTTGTGGGTGAAAATGAGAGGCTCTTGATGTGTATTTATTATTTTCCAAGTGACTTCTTTACTTAACTTTAGGGACGACTTGTAACTTCTTGTTTACAACTGTTTTACCCTTTTTCCTCATTTCAGGGTCAACTAATAACTTCTTGTTGCAACCATTTATGGGATTCTTAACCATACTTGAGGGCTTCCATCTTCAAGAGAGCATATCTCCACAACCGTGAGGAACTACATGGCATACTACCTATCACTGGAAATAGCATGATGATCAGGACTATCCATCCATGAGTAATTACCTTCATTTACTTTGTCCTTCATGACCTAATTCCATGATCAACTACGGGATACTTAACCATACCTCTGGGGCTTCGTGTAGACTTCATCAAATGCACCCATCACATCTGCTGACATCAACCACTCTTGTTGACATCAATGACAACTAAATGTCCAAACCAACTGTCCAACAAGTTATTATTTAGTCATTTAACCTATTATAGTCTTTGAAAAATGTAGGTTTGAAGGGCGGTCACCTCCATGATCCACAACACATTTCTGATTTGGTACAATTCATTGTCCAATACTAATTATCCCCTTTTACTGACTACATGGTCTGGGTCTAAGCCACTTACAAAGGAGGGAAAAGAAAGGATGACAATTTTAAGGCAGGATATAGAACATGATGTTTATGATAAAGAACCTTCATTTTTTCTAGTCTTTCCTTGGTTGTTTTTGACATGTCTGGGAGCCTACGAAAAGTTTCAAGTATTTTATAAGATATTTCAAATATGTACCAGACACGTCAAAATCAACCAAGGCAAGAATAGAAAAACACATGCAACAAAAACTTCGCTAAGGTGGTTACTTGAAATTAAAATCTTGAATTGTAAGCACCAAATACTTTATTCATATTATAAATATCATTATGCAAATTTTATTAATATAAATTATTGATTGCATAATTTTTTGTTTTGCTAGTTGTGCGTGGACCTTATATGTTATGTATGCATGCACCTTCTTTCTTTCATTTACCTTTAATTCTTGTTTTTCTACTTGTTATGCATGATTGGGTATGGGGAATTGGGAGTGATGCAAGAGGGGGGTGGGGGGGGTGAAGCGAGGGGCCAATGAGTTTCCACCTTCATGCGGTTGGTCTTGTTTAGTAGATAATAAATTATTCTCGAAACCAAGAGGAGCTCATTCATGAGGTATCCCATTTAGTATTTGTAGAGCGTCGTACATGTTTAATTATTATTCAGTCATATAATGTTTAATTCTCTTTTTCAATTCCAAACTCATTTATGTTTAGTTATTATTCAGTCATTTAACCTATTATTGTTTTTGACCAATGCAGGTTTGAAGGGCGGTCACCTCCACAATCCACAACACATTTCCAACAATGTACAAATCATTTACTTCTCTTGCGTCATTAGATAGTTACATTGTTAGTTACATTCTCAGGTTGCCCAATACATCAACAAGTTTATTTCTGTCATGTTTGGTTTATTCACCATGCCTTTGTTAGATGACCTGGAACAACTAGTTCTATTACCTTGGTTACTGACTACAACACCTTTCTACAATATGAACCCATATATAAGCTAGTAAACTCCTGTCTGACCTATTTGTGCCACCCTACATGTAAAAACAAACCTTTCAAGAACCCATAGGTCTACCTCCTATACATCYCGTTCTTCAATAACACTCTCAAAATAGTCCTACCATTCCCTAGTCTTGACTCTCCTAGGTCTACCTCCTCAAGTTGCACTATTCAATATTAGAAAACCCCAAGATTCTTTACTCTATCTTCTAAGTAAATAACTCCTTTGTCCAACCTACTGAGTGAACCCTCTTGAGTGACTTAAAGTCTCATAGCCTCCACTTTAAATCAGAGAGGTGTACAAACCATTTTCCTTAAAATGGGTTGGTTTACTACCACCTCTAAGGCAAAGTAGACCTGTGGCCCTCATGCTACACACTTAACTATTAGGAAGTTAGAACCAACCCCTTGAATGGTGCCAAAGGAATTCTAGCCAATTCATTGTCATTGATGTTTGTGCCACTATAAATGGCCTTATTGCTTTGTGTGTTGTGTTGAAACCCAAAAATATGGCACTCTTTCTGATCTGAGCATGGGGTGATACTGTTACCAATTCTTCTTTGGTCTTATGTCACTCCTTGAAGGGTTAGTTTCAAGATCGTTTTTGAACTAATTGCATTTAAAGGTGAAATTGAAGTTTGATAGGATTGAATCCAAATTGAATTAAACTTGGATATTTATCTTATTACATCTCATGTATCATCACTTAAAGCTTCCAATACTTAATGTGCGGAAATAAAGGAAAGAATCATGAGCACATGAAACAAACAAGCACATAAAGAGAGAAAATATCATCGTTTGATAATGGAGTTCACCCGGTGTAGGCTGCGTCTCTGAGATTTGCTCAACTACTCAGTCGCTTCATTTCCTCTTTAAAAGATGCTTCTCCTTCTTACATAAAAAGGGTTGCAGTCTCCATTTGGTGACATCATCAACATGATGTCCATATGTGTTAAGAACAACTTCTCATAAATAGATATGGAAAATTTTCTCATGAATACGAGGCACGCTCCATGGACCTTCCATGGGAAAAATTCTCATAGACTTGTGGAAAAATAAAGAAAGACTCCCATAAACAAGAAGTCATAAATATATTTGGATCCACTGCTCAGATCCAAGCACAAACACAACCATCATATATGTTTTAGAATTATGAAACCTTTGACTGCAATATTGGTCACTTTCCAACCAAATGTCAAAATTGTCTCTCTTACACTGGGCCACCTCGGTTTATGTGTAAGGGTGAAGAGAAAAGGTTTCCTGCATTAAAAAGAGTTTTGTTGCCATGCTGCATCTCTCCATGCCGTTTGAAACCTGTAGCAAGACATATGCATTCCACAACATCTCATAATGAAAATGACATCATAAATAACATGCTTACATTGTGCTCTTCTGAAATGAGCTTGATGATCGGAAGCTCTGATGCCAAAATGGACGTGGATTCAAGGTGCGAAATAGCATAAAAATGATTTTCAAATCATCCCATTTAGAAACAATCACCTTCATGCCCTATTGGGCTTCTATGCCTTGATCCACATGCCTGTACATGCAACTATTACACAGTCCTTCATCTTGGTTTCTGTGTCATTGTATGGCATGGGTGTGTGCTCCCCCGACACTGGCAAAATTTTCCTTTTATTAAAATTCCCGGGTGAATTTACCAACTTAGGTTGTTGGTTTGTTGGCAAGTGACGGTTTAATTAAGCGTTGGTTTGGGGGAGGTCCTGGGGTCAAACCCCATGAACCGCACTTTTTAAACTGTATTTTTATAGCCATATTAATTATGGTTCAATGACTATAAACCCCGTCATTTTACCGCCACCAAAAATAACATTCCCATTATCCTATTTGGATGGGACCTTTGCACGGAGTATGGGTACTATTCAACTACCCCAGATTTTATGGTACCCACCTAAAAATTTGTCGAAGTTTAAGCCGATTTTGGGCATGACCATTGGCCGGAGGTTGGGGTTTCCACCAATAAATGGGGATACGATGGATGTAGTGGGACCGGGGGTTGTCTGCCAGCCGACCCCCCCCCCTGTTTGATTTTTTTTTTTACTTTGTTTGTCTCGGGCCCTCATTGGGAATTTCGTGGGTGCCATGCGGCACCCTACTATTCGCTGACTGAACCCAGTCACATGCCTACATGTTGTCCCAGTCAACAGGCCACGTGTCATTTCGTGAATGGTCGGCCCTCGGTACAGTCAACTTCCACTTGTCGTCTTGCCAGCTAGCCACCTGTCGCTCTTCTACTAGTTCGCGTGGCCTCTGGGTGGTGCCCTGTGGCAACACCTGGTGGTGCCACATGGCACAATTTTACTGGCCCATTTGGCAACCAAAAATTCCAAATCTTCCTGCCATGTGTCACCCTATGGGTGGTGCCACCTCGAGATGCTGATGTCATCATGACATCATGCTGATGTTAGCTTGCACATTCAGTTGTTGACATCAACAGTATGGACATTAAATCACCCTTTTACTTTTGATTGGTCAACCTTGAACTTTGAATGTTCATATCTCCTTCGTTCTAGCTTTGTTTGATGAGCCGCTTGCGCTGAGATATTCGACTTGGCGCTGGTTTGTTTAGATTCCAATAACTTTTATTTTTGACCCTTTTTTGGCTTCTGAGAACATTATGAGTCATTTAGAACATTTCTGGGCTTCCTAGATCATGTCCTGAGCCTCCTAGATCACTTTCCCAACGCGCTCTTCCTAGAAAATTACACCTCGTGAACCAAGGAACGTCTAACCCACTTGAGTTTTCATTCTCCCCAAAATGCATTAATTGTACAAGTTTTCTTATGTAACCCATGTAAGAAGGTCACCTCATGGAAACTCTTATCTCTTTTCCATGTTTGCATCTCTTCACTTACCAAAATCGTTTCCCATGTTGTTCAAAACTTAGGCGCACCTTACTCTGCCTAGTAAGACGACCTCATGCTTGCATCATCTGGCTCTGTCACCTACTCATGAAAATATTCCACACTCACCTACACTACCTAAACATTCAAGCAAAGATGTCTACTTCCAGTTTAAGGAAAAGGTATTACATATATTCCCTCACCTGGTTCATCCATTACCATCATAGGGCCACAAAATCTAAATGCAAAACAAACAAGATGCTACATTATATCAACCTCTAATACTCTTTCTCTATATACACTTTTTGAGAAAACTATAATGGTGAGMTACTTAATATATCTTACACTCCAATGCTCCTTATTTTCATCATCTAGTAATTGCACCTAACACATCTTAAAAGTTGTTAACAAGCTAGTAACAATTGTTAGAAAGTGAAAGTTTTCAAATTGTTGGCATTTAAATATGTGTAGAAAGTGAGGTTTTTTAAATTGTTGGCATTTCATTGGCATTTAAAATATGTGCAGAAAGTGAAGTTTTTCAAATTGTTGGCATTTCAAATATGTGCAGAAAGTGAAGGTTTCTAGGTTTCCAAATATCTATAGAAATCATTAATGTATCAGATTAGTCCCAAGTTTTAAAAAAAGTAAATAATTTCAAAGAGATTTTCAAAATAAAATATTTTCATCTCTAAGAGAATTCATCTCAAATATTGTCATCATCTCACCTCAATCTCTGCCTTCTCAAGATTGCTCTTGAGACTATTTTTTTCTTGCCTCAGGGACTATTCCCCTAAGTTCAATAATTGAGCATTTTTCTCAGACGCATCCAAAAATATGCTTCCTGTGATTGACTTTGAGGAACGTTTTCCTGTACCTTCCTTAAATATGTTTTCTTCCTTTTGTAGCTTGTTTATCCTCATCACCTAAAACCATGTTTTGCTCTTGTATCTCAATCAACATATTTCAAAGAAAGTATCTTTGCAAGTAGAGACATCCATGCCTATTGATCTGGAGGATGTGCTCCTATATATTTCATTCGAGCAAGCTTTGTTGTTATGATGGGTCATAGTTATGTATCCTATAGCAATACAAAGCCTTGTTTAAATGATCATGGGTTCATTCTTTGGACCAAAATGTACTCATAAAGTGCACAATCAAAATCATGCTACAAGAATGATTCTGGTTATCAAATCTACTAATGTTATTTGCTATAATAATTATCTCCAGAAGTGCTCAATTTCCAGTTAAATATGCTCTCCATCTCCATTAGAGATGTCATTTCATACTAGTGGATTCTATAACATTTACAAATATCTTGCATGATATAATACAATTAATATGCTTTACAATACCTTCATCATACATTCGTTGGCACTAAATTGTGTTCTTATAAATATGAGTGTCTCTCTACTGTAAGATAAAAATATAATAACAACATCATAATCCTTGGCACTAAAGAATGATATCTTTCCAAGTCACAACTTGACAATTATCCAAAATAGGGCAAAAACAAGGTCTAGAGTATGATGCAAATCAGAATAAGCAATCAAAGGTTTTAGAGCATGCTTTTCCATACAAACAACATGAATCAATTTCCTGACCAACTCTCTTATTCTTAATACCAATGGGGGTATATTTTCTCATGATGTTTTGCTTCCATCACCCATCACTCTCTTATCTTCCAACATTAATATAGTATTCTATTACAATGATGGAGAAGTTGCAACCACATTTTCTAATTTCTAGCTTCTAGTTGCTACTAATAATCCTGCTCCTTTATTGCTAGTTGTTCTATGCACTTCATTTAGTCAATATTAATAGCAAGATCAAAATTAAAGTCTTTAATGGACACACTAATATTTTCTATAAGAGGACCAACTCTGGCCAACAAAGAGAAAGGACATATGAAGGGAAAACACTATATATTGGACATACACAATCTGAACATTGTTTCATATTAGTTAAAAATGAACATCCTTCTTCTACCTAGTTATGGATGAGCCTATTCCAACTAAATAATCATTAGTAAGTGTGAATCTTCTCAAAGAATAATAGGATGTCCAGTGAAGCCTTCACTTTGTTTGCATGATGGGTCAAAACACACCATGAATCATACTCTATTTGTCTTCAATGGAAATGCTCTCTATGGAATATGGAATCCTCATGCAATATGAGGGGTAAGAGGGCCAAACTTGGCTTTCAATAACTTCACACTTCCCTTTGAATGAGATGAAAATCCTTTTGCAGAAGCTCATCATTGATCACATATCCAAACACAGTGAATGAGAGCTTCTCCACCACAAGATTCCAGTTGTTTAACATCCCCATAATCATAGTAGGCCCACTTTCCACATTCATGTGAAAGTGCACCATCCTTTTGAAGTACACTATCACACCACACTTGTAGAAGATATTGGCATAGAACTTGTTTTGTGAGGTCACAAACCCGAATATAAAGTCCCCTCCACAACATACCCAATATCTATAGCTCTAGGATGTTGGTGGTGGATGTTCACACCACCAGGTTCAAAATCTAGCCTAACTAGAAACATCCTTATGGTGTAAGGCCCTACAAATTGTAGGGTACTAAAAAAGGCCCCAAGAATTCTAGTAGCAAATGCATTGTCTAGACCAATTATTCCTTCATAGAAAATATGATCTATATTGACATAATTGAGTTCCTTATAGGCAATCAATTGAGATGTACTAATACCATTCTAACAACTTATGTCAAATATACAACACCTATTACACCATAAGTATAACCATCACATATGACAAGATCAATGATTGTGTTGAGTTCATATTAGTTGTGATATCAATACTAACACGATGGAGTTAATTATGGTAATCACGTCATTATCAATGTTGTTTACTGTTTTGCTTATTCACTAGAGAGATAAACTTAGGCTGTTAGGGTTGATATGAACCTATCGTATATATTAGGCGATACTCGTGACATGTGATAAGAGCTTAGTTGTGTGATTGATACACCTCACAACTATAATAGTAGCCATTCATCAGACATATGTATATATATATATATATATGAGTAGAATTTTCCTCCTCGGATAAAAACATCAGATATACAAAATTTTCATCGGTAACTCGTCGATATTTCGATAGAAACATGTTGATCTATTGTGGAATACACATCGAAGGTTTTTCGTTGGTTCATCGCTAGACCGATGTCCTAGAGATGATCACGTAATGTAGTTGCGACAAACTACTAGGAAACATTTGTTGCTAATTAGTCTCTCTTATGATAGTAAAACATCAATCTTGTGACGTATTAGCGATGACCACATGATGTGATTGTGACAAACTACTAGGAACAATTCTTCGATAATTGGTCGCACTTACGATGGAAATTTGTCGATCAGCTGACCTAACAGTGACAACAATGTGATGAATATGGGATGAATTGATCGGGGCATGTTAGTCTCTCTTACAATGCATGTGTTCGTCGGTATTGTGACACACTCTTGAATTTCGTAATTGCGATGAAGGTGATGCAATGGAAAAACAATTGTTTTCTTCGTTGTACTTGTGACGTTGTGGTGAAGAACATGTGTTGGTAATCATCGAAAAATGGGCCCAATGTACTAGTCGAAATTTTCTTTTACTCATATAAGCAAAATAAAATGGGTGGTTGTTGTGGAAACAACATGACCTTCTACAAGTTGATGAATATTCATGAACCACATGTCAAACTTTGGTTTCTTTAAACACTACCTTCTTGGATCTGTCCCCAATTCAGACATCCCTTCGATTTTTGAAAGTTTCAAGTTCATCTCTCTTTGCAATAGCATTTACAAAATCATCTCCAAATTAATTGCACGTAGGCTAAAAGGAATCCTCTCAAAACAAATCTCTCCGGAGCAATTTGGGTTTTTAAAAGGAAGGAAGATTCACAAAGCAATAGGAGTTGCATAAGAAGGAATGCACTCCATTAAAACAATGAATAAAAAATCACTCACCCTGAAGGTAGACCTCTCAAAAGACTTTGACAGAGTGATTTGGATTCACCTTAGATTGATACTCATTCATCTAGGGTTTAGGCACCCACTTCTTCAACGATGAAAGGGAATTAGAAAACATTGTCCCCTGTCTCCACTCCTCTTCCTTCTAGTGGTTGGGGGTCTTAGTAGATCGTTAAAGGTAACTTCTATCTTTGGCAGATTAAATAGTATAAAACTGATCCCTAACTATCACATCACTCACCTCCTTTTTGTGGATGATATTCTCATTTTTTATGAAGGCTCAAGGTAATAGGTGGAAAATCTTCAAGAGATATTGGATCTGTTTTATAAAGCTGCATGAATGAAAATTAATAGGAAAAAATTTTGTTGATCGCCTGGAGGCTCTTAGACTTGGAAAGGTATGGAATTTCCCAAAACTTTCCCTTTCATTTAAGAGACTTTGAAGTTGGGCTCAAATACTTGGGATTTAATATAAAATAAAACCAATATAAGAACATTAGTTGGCTATGGA
>JASDQU010307397.1:93936-123131 GCA_032191745.1 Picea mariana | reverse complement strand
GTATCCCTTCATTTTGCTGGATAATAATAAAGAAAGGACCTGGCAATTTCTCTGGTGGACGTAGCCCACACTGGGTGAACCACGTAAATCTGTGTCTCTCTTGTATTGTGTATCTTCTGTGTTTTGTTTCCGCATTTGTTTTATTTTATTGCTCCATGGTCCTGTTTTTCTAACAGTCGTGGATTCAACTTGCAAACTCTTTGGTAAATAACTTCGCCTATGACTCTGGAATGACATGAAACCAACCTGTGAATCAGGTGACATGGCATGTACCCTATTCAATACTTCTTCATAATTTTTAACCTTCTTGAAAATATCATCATAAACAAATGTTTCGTTCTCATAGGCTTTCAAATTACAGTGCATCAAATGTCTGCTTACTAATTGATAAGGGTCATGCTTTCTATGCTCAATATCTCCCAGTTTTATTTCTTCTAATGCTTCAGCCTCTACTTTAGAATGGTCGAGGTTTAGTAATGAAAATTTCCCGACATACACAGGGAAGATTGGCCAGGATTTCTTTTGAGCTACTTTTAGCTCTATTCCAATACTACCTTTCACTATTTGATGTGCTACCTCCCTCAATACCAATCTGTCCAAGAGGAATTTCGGAAGTGCGTGAGGGGGAATTGAGCACCCATAAACCCTAACATAAGAGAAGTTCTCATCAACAAACAAGTCGGTTATTGCTTTGATATTTCCTGAGACTGACTTAGAAACACGAGGGGGTTCACAGCCATAAAACATTTTATGCATTGGAATTATTACGAAATGACAAATTTTGTAAAATGCATCCTTAGCATTTTCTTCCCAAAGTGTAGAATGATATTCATGAATGGGCTCGGGGCAGGTTATGTTCCAACTCCAATTCATCAGGGGAAATGGACTCATGAAGCAAATCGCATCCATAATGTATGCTGAGATATAAAAGGACATTGGTTGACCTTTAGATTTTGCAACTCTGTAGTTTGAAACTTCTTGAGCTAGGTTATCAGACAGAATCTTACTCCAGTTGAAAGTGAATCTTTTTGAAGCTTCTTCCAAAAAAGGCACTTAATCTGTAGGAAAATGGCAGGGATCCTTTTTCCCGAAAAGTTTACATAGTGTTATGGCTACATAGACCATGTATTCGTTCAAAGATGTTGTGGCATAAACCCCATGGGTATCGGCCCTAAACTTTGATGGACATCTCCACCAATCTCTAATTAAATCAGGATAAGTTCGGTCTGCCTCAGTACAATCTTTCCTTTGAAATTCAGCGAAAAACTCAGCATTAAAAGTGTACTTAGGATTTGGTGAGAGCTTATACATTACTTGTATATGTTCTGGCCTGAATGAGCCGACAATGACCCCTTGATCATTTAAAATTCTCCTCGTCGGAATATCAACCTTTTCCAGGGCCCAACTGATCATATCATTGTACGCCATAAGTCGAGGGCGCGTCGCGATCTTATGAAGCTTTGATTCTGCTATATCCCGAAAGTGATTATCGGAATCAGTATGAGAATTCTTGAATTCATATTCCAAGAATTCAGAGATTTGTGTCCAATATTTAATTGAGTCAATAGCGTGTGGCGTAGTGTCGGATATGATATCTCCTTCCTGTGTATCTTCACTCTTCTTCGGTGCCTTTTTTGGTGCCATGACTTTAAGTTAGATGGAAAACCTGTCACAGAAAAGGAGTGTATGAGCTCGGCTAAATGCGTCTTGCATCTGATATTATGAAACAAAAAATGTTGCGAAACACAGACCTTCAAACTCTCTTTTAATTCATTTAATGATGAAGGGACTGACGCAGCTGACAAGAATTCAAAACATTTAATGCAGTAGATATTTACTAAGATACGCATTAGTGTCACATATCACCAGTTATTCTTTAATTAAGTGGATGCATTTTGGCGCGTTTGAATTCAAAAATCGAAACATTTCATTCAATCGGAAACCGAAACGTGAACAAAATCTAAAAAGATTGAATGTCATTAATCATGTTTTCAAAACAGAGTTAATTTATACTAATCACAGATTAAGAGTCAAGATTTCATGTTTCGGGATCTCGGGGATCGAGTTGACAAGAGGTATGTTATCATTGAATCCTGAATTCCGAAATCGTGAAATCAAGACAAGATTAATTAGGACTTAAATTCGTTTTAGCAAAAAAAATTGATCGGTATTAAGCATTTCGAGATTTCGGGGATCATGTTGACAGGAAGTATGTCATCGATGAATCCCGATTTCCGAAATTGCGAAATGATTAACTTAAGCCTTAAATTTTGATATTTGCGAATTAATTAATCAGGATTAAGGATTAACCTCCAAACATAATTAATTTAGATTAACATAGATTTTGAGTTGGGATTTCGTGTTTCGAGATTTTGGGGATCGAGTTGAAAAGAGGTGTGGTATCATTGCATCCCGATTTTCGAAATTGTAAAATCGTGACATGTTTAAATTAGGACTTAATTCCATTTAGTTAACTAATTAATCAGGATTAAGGATAAAACGTGATTAATTCAGCTTAACACAAATTATGGGTCAGGATTTCGCGTTTCGAGATTTTAGGGATCGTGTTGACAAGAGATATGTTATCGTTGAACCCCTAATCCCGAAATCACGATATGATTAACTTAAGCCTTAACTTTTCGTGTTGGTGAATTAATTAATCAGAATTTGAATTAACCCTCATTCTTTCGGGAAACCGGGGATTGGGATTTCATGATTCAATATGTATTGAAACATATGTTCTCAGCAAACCCCGAATCCCGAAAACTTCTTTTTTTTAAAGTTAATCTTAACTCCTTTAGGTTTTAAGCTTATCATGACTAAAATATAACTTTATAGAAAATGCGTCGGGACTCTTATAACATTTTAGGTTTTTTTCCTTTTATTATTTAAAGAATAAAGTTTTTTTCAGAAAATCGGTATGGGGTTTTGGGAATGATAACGAAGCTTATGCTTTATGAAAAGCTGAAACCCGAAAAAGGAAAGTTTAGGTATTAGGGATAAAAATTTTAAAATTTGTTTCAACATAGGCTCCAATTGGGAACCTCGTCTCCTTGTGGGACGAGGAGAACATGTAGACTTAGTGCCTTTATTGGGTTAATGGAGTCAAGGGTTTATTTCTGCAGAAATTGCTAAGGAAGGGGATACAGAGGAAAAAGAGATTTCATCCTTACTTCTGAAAATCTTTTCAAAACTCTAATTTGTTGTAAACTTAGTTGCAGTCCCATTCATTATTTTCTCCTTCTCGTTACTGAAATTAAGTTAGCATTAAGATGATCAAAACAATCCTAGGAAACCCAACAGATTTTGTGGCTTTCAGCTTGCATCAAATGAAGCAAAATTCATATTTTTAATTGGGGAGCCCTGTCTGGACTTGGGAGGCAGATCCGGTTTCGAAAAAACTGGTAACTAGAGTAGAGTGATATTTAAGTATGCCAACCTTACAGATACCTCAGATATTGCTTCACTACCAGCGAGCCTGTTCAGTACCCCGGTGAAGTTATCTATCCCTTTTTACTGAATTTCCTTTCACCACTTTGAATCCTAATTATACATTTAACCTCAGATATTACTTCATTGCCAGCGAACATATTCAGTACCCCAGTGAAGTTATCTGTCTCTTTTTACTAAGAAGAGGGAAATCATTTAAATGAATTTCCTTTCATCGTCTTTTGGACTAGATGGGGGCAATCAAATATGAATTTCCGTTCACCATCCATCTTATATTTTACTTTTTTGAATGCAAAGTGGGGGAAATCAGTGGTACCTAATATACCAAGGATGGTATCTGTGTAAAAATTGCAGTGGAGGTTTGTCAACTTGTTTTGATTACTCTAGCCCAACCTTCTCTTAACTTTCAAAACACCTTAGTCCGCATAGAAAAAGGGGAAGATTAATTTCATGGGTCTTCCTTCGAGCAAGATTAAATCCTTAGAAAACTATTAAGAAACCTAGGAGAGTCAGGATCGGCCTAAGCATAACTTTGTTTAGTCGGAGAGTGAGGAGTTATGAGGACTAGTCTACCTTTTAAGAACTATTTTTTAGCTTCAAAAGTTAAGACGAAATCTCTTCTCCCTCTGTGGGAAACCCGGAAAGAAGCTTGTTTTTTTTTTTTTTGAAGAAGAAGAAGAAGAAGACAAAACTGAGGGTAGAACGGGGAGACGTAGAAAGACCTAGAAATCAAAAAATAGAGGTTATAAATTAAAACCAACTCTTGGAACTCTTTCTCGGAGACGCTTTTCATTTTTGTTTATTTTAAAAAACCTCTTGTCCTATTCTAGGTGAAACTCTTAGGTCCTAGATTTAGAAATCATTCTTTAAGTGACATATCACACTTGCGAGACAATCACCACACTCTTTATAAAAAACCTTTGTTTGAAAAAGACAGACTTTCCTGAAATTCACATCTTTGCCTTACCATTTTCGTTCTCTTTTGAAATAACAGAAAGTCTTATCTATCACCTATTTTTGGTGAATTTATCTTCTGCTATAAGGTCGTCTATTTGCTACTTGTCGGGCTTCCAGCCAGAATCCTGAAAGGGAACAATACAAAGAGTATCAGGTGTTTTATAAAAGAATTGAATGCATTGAGAATTTTGTATCCCTACTTCTAGAAAAACATTAACCTATTTTATTTTATTTTTAATTATTGACAGAATGAAAGTAGACTTACCAAAGAAAATATGAAATAAAAAGAATAAACAAACCGGTATATACAGTGGGAATTCTAGAAATCAACTATTCCATATAGTGTTTTAAATAACGCCCGTTGACAGGGGCGTTCAGGATTTTATCATCCAAATTTTCTAGCAGAAACGAATTCTTTCCTTCAGGAGATGCAACCTTGAACGGTTTGTACCAGATGTGATTGAATTTATCGTGTTTCGTTGGGTCTTCCTTCCTAGCATCCCATTTTAAAACCAAATCTCCAGGGAGAAAATCCTTGTCTTTGGCCTTACGATCGAATAGCGCTTTCATGTCATCTTGGTATTTCTGCAGCCTTTCGTCCACTTCGGCCCTGTGCTGTTGGACTTCAATCAGCTGGTTTATTCTTCTTGTGACATGATTTGGTTCTTCCTTCTCATCTTGTCAAAGTTTCATTACAGGAAGCGCTAGATTTATAGGTAACACTACATCTGTCCCGTATACCATTTGGAAAGGAGAAGTGCCGATAGAATTTTTCATGCCTATCTGATTTGCCCACAGAGCGTATTTCAAATGCACATGCCAAGATTTCTTGTTTTCTCTCAACACTTTCTTAATTATATTGATTAGGCTCTTGTTTGAAGACTCGGCCAGACCATTTCTCTTAGGGTAGTATGTCGTGGAATGACCAAGCACAATATTATATTTTTGGCAGCAACTGACCATAGCCATAGATTTAAAAGCCTGTGCGTTATCTATGACTATCTTTCGGGGGCAGCCAAATCTAGACAAAATATTCTCTTCTAAGAAATCTATTACCACCAAATCAGTATCCCTTCTAGTTGGAATAGCTTCCACCCATTTGGTGAAGTAATCTGTAGCAGTCAGGATCCACCTATGTTGAGCACTAGAATGAGGGTTAATTTCACCTATGAAATCTAATCCCCATTGCTGAAAAGGAGCTTATGTTTTGACCAGAACCAATGGCATTGTTGGGAGTCTATGTTTGCCTGAAAACAATTGGCAAGGGTTGCAAGCTCAAACCTTGGTGTTGACGTCTGAAAAAAGTTTGGGCCAATAATACCCTACCCTTAGGATATTATAAATCGTTTCCCTCCAAGCGTGGTCTCCTCCACACACTCCTTCTTGAAATTGGCTTATGACCCTTTCTGTTTCTGATTCAACCAAACAAACAAACAAGAAGCCAAGTGGGTCCTTCCAATACGATTGTCTTTCGGATATACAGTATTTGACCGCATGCAACTTCAACATTCTGGATTTAGATGGGGGTAAGTCATTTGGGCACTTCAAGGTCAACAAGTAGGACACTATGTCTTTGTACCAATTTGATGAAGCAAATTTCTCTTCGATTTTGATTTCAGCTATTGGTTCATCAAGTTCATTTATGTACACGCACTCTTCTCCTCCCTGTGAGCCATTTATTCCGAGAGCTCTAAAATTTGATTCAGCTAAGAGTTTAGCTAAACCTTGTCCCTTTACGAGTTTCGTTGGTTTTCTCTCCAAGTCAAATTCTTGAATTTTAGCAAGCCACCGTCCTTTTTTTCCATCACTGTCGGATTGAACCAAAATATCTTTTACGGAGCTAGTAGGTACGTACGCCATCACCTTAGAATGAAACACATAGGTTATGAAAGCCTTTAACACCTTCACCATAGCATATGCTTGTTTTTCCATTATATTATATCTAAGTTCGGCATCTCTAAGACTTTTGCTAAAAAAGGCTATTGGTTGCTCGAAACCTTCTTCATTCTTCTGGAGGAGTACCGTGGCAAGTGTGTGTTCGGAGGTGAACGAGAAAATAAGAAAATCTTTTAGATTATCAAGGCTTGCTAGTACAGGTGCCTCACTTACAACTTTCTTAATGTGTGCAAACGATGCTTTAGCTTCTACTGTCCATTTCACTTTGTTGTTTTTCTTTAGCATATTTGTGATCAATTTCACAATTTCAGCAAAGTTTGGAATAAATCTTCTCAAAAAAATTATTTTTCCTAAGAATGACTGAATCTCTTTTACATTCCTAGGAATACTTATTGTGTCTATAGCTTCAACTCTTTTAGGGTCAATTCTAATTCCATCTCGAGACACAATATGGCCTAAAATTTTACCTTCTTGCATAGCGAAGTGAGACTTTTTGGGATTTAAATACAAACCAAATTTGCGGCATTTTTCAAACGTCTGCTTGAGATGTATCAGGTAATCTTCATCAGATTTAGAAAAAACGGTTAGATCATCAAGATAGATAACCACAAATTTGTCTCTTTCGCCAATGAAAGCGATATCCATAGCCCGTTGAAAAGTAGCACTTGCATTCATCAAACCAAATAGCATCTTATCATACATAAATGTACCCCAAGGAGTGGTAAAGGTTGTCTTTTCTTTATCATGTTCGCTGATGGAAATTTGATTGTACCCTGAAAACTCGTCTATCATCGACATCCTATTTTCCCCCACTACTTTTTCTAAAACATGATCCATTTTAGGTAGGGGGTAATTATCTTTGAGAGATGACTTATTTAGATTTCTGAAATCGACACACAGTCTAATTTCCCCATTTTTCTTCCTAACCGGGACCAGGTTTGCTACCCAATCTGAGTATCTCAGTGGTACAATTATCTTTTCATCTAAGAGATTTTTAACTTCCTTTTCGATCACGGGCAATAGAATAGGATTAATTTGTCTGAGTTTTTGTCTAAAGGGTTTGACACCAGGCTTCAGGGGTATCTTATGTTCAATCACAGAAGTGTCATAGGTTCTCAGCTCTTCATATGACCAAGCGAAAACGTCTTTGTACTTTCTAAGAAAATCTGCGTATTTATTTTTGGTTTCAGGGGACAGATATTTGGATAGCTTCACCAACTGAGGGTTTTCTTTAGTACCTATGTCACAGTCTTCAACCTTTTCAAGTTGAGGCTGTAGAGTGGATTTTGAAGGGATATCATCTTGATTGAATAATCTTTCCAAGGGAATTAGACCCTTGGGGATCTAGTTATTTTTTAGAACGAGCATTCTATGGTTCGCAATTTTATCATGGAACTCTTGAGGCTCCTCTCCTTCCTACATGATTCAAATAGGGTCATTTTGGTTTTCTTGGTTAGCGTGTGTTTCGAAAAACTCGTCTATAGATTCCAAAAATTTGTGAAGCTGTTCATCGTCTTCAAAGACTTGCCAATGTTGTATGTTATTCGGTATAGAAGGTCAGTGCCTCATTTGTATGTGATACTTTAGTTTAAAAGAAGAGGGAGGTGTCAACATTGAGGATGCTTTAGCTAACGCATCAACATGTTGGTTTTCAGTTCTTGGAATGAAATGAACATTCATAGAGGAGAAGAAATTTTCGATCAGATCCCAGACACAATTCTTGTAGGACCTCAACCTAGGATGTTTCACCTGGTACTATCGGTTTACCTGTTTTATGATTAACTCGGTGTCACCAAAGACTTCGAGGTTTTTTATTTTCATTCTCCTGGCAGCTTCTAGCCCTAACACTAAGGCTTCATACTCGCATACATTATTTGTGTAGTCCACATTCCACTGAAACCTATATGAAAAGGGGATTAAAAATTGATCATCAGGAGCCACAAGGAGTGCCCCTGCTCCAGCCCCTAAGTAGGATGAAGCACCATCAAAAAACCTTTTCCATATACCAGTACTATATACATTCTTTTTAATTTTTTCTTTTTCTGAGTTTTCTTCTATACAACTTTCATCTATATCTACTTCAAAATCATCATCAATAGATAATATACAATTTCCTAAATCTTGGTTGGCAATATATACAGGATGGTTATTTGGGTTATGTGGATCACCTATCATGAATGCCAACCTAGTTTCTCTGTAAAGATGTGTGTATTGTCCTCCAAAAACTGGAATTGTAGCATATGTCATGTCAAGCTGGAGAGATCCTCCAAGCTTGGCACCTCATGATCTAGATAACAGCATACCATACTTCAGAGGGATTTCAGTGACCACTACATCCATAAGAATGATTTTTGTGGGTATTTGTGCCAGACCTACCACCAGGTCTCTAATCATGCCTATGCATTTGACCTTTCTTGAATCAAATGAATATAAGTCTCCATATGGCCTGGTGATTTCGAGACCTAGTTTCTCCATAATGGATTTTGGAATCACATTGTGAGATGCTCCATAATCTAGCATGTAGTTATGAAGTAGGTGGTCGAACAAGGTTAACGTGATATAAAAGGGGGCTACAGTGTCTCTCGCACCTTCGAAATGCGGACCAAAAACTATATTCGGCTTATCATCTTCTAAGTTGATGACATCGGCCTGGATTTCGTCTTCTGAAAAACTAATCATCTTAGCAATTTGTTTTTTGTATATAGAATTTTTGGCCAGTTCAACAAGTGGGATAGGGATTTTGATTTTATTTATTTCATTTTCCAGATTAAAATTTCCCAGGACCTTGTCGCTCTCTATGTTTGGGGCCTCCATTCCTTTCTTTTCATCTTTTCTTTGTGGTGCGGACTTGGTTTCAGTCACAGGATCCTGTGTTTTCTCAGCAGGTGTTCCTACTGACTTTGACTTGATAGGCTGTGTGTCAGCGGTTTGGGTTTTTATAGTTTTTTTCTTAACAACCTTTGGAGCTGCTTCATCAGTTTCGCCTCTAGGCAAGATCTTTTTTGTTGGAGCAATTGGAAGATTCTTATTCCTAGGTCTTAAATTATATTTCTCATGTAGTTCGACTATAATATCATCATCGATACCCTGATAAGCCAGATCTTCAAAAGTATCGTTGCTAACATCGTCTTCCAATCTAATTTCTTTATTTAAGGATCTTTCGTAATCTTGTCTTGATAAATAGGGTGATTTATTATCGTCACCAAGATTATTAATATCCTCATCAAACTCTTCAAAATCTTCTAGATCTTCCTCTCCAATGAAGTTTTCACTTTTAAAGTGGGTTAGGATTTTTTGATCCTCATTTTTAATTGTTTTCTGTGGGGCCTGAGGATCAGGATTCCTTCTAAAATCCTTCCTAGGAAAATTATCCCTTTTTTATTTCTCTAGTTCCATTTTTTAGATCTTATTTGAAAGTTCTCTAATTACCCTAGCCATCTCGCCTATTTTATCTCCGGAGGATTTACCCGATCCTGAGGATCCACCTTGTTCTTTGAATTTCCTATTTTCTTTATTCCCAGTTTCTATTTTAGCTTTTAATTTCCCTGATGCCATCATGTTCGATTCAATCTCAAGAGCATCATCTTTCATTTTCGTGAGATCTACTGATCTCCTTTCTCTCAATAATAGAGCAAAATCAAGATCAAAGGCTCCAGCGAAAGTCACCTTTGTTGCGGGTTGAGAAGGTTTGACCTCGACCGGGATTTTATTATACAACTTGTTAAACCTTTGCATGAATTTTAGAACTGATTCTGAATTTTTCTTTATAAGGGCTCTTAATTCAATCAGGTAATAGAGGTGGTCTTTCCTCTCCCCCCATTGTCTAATAAAGGCATTTTCAAGTTCTTCATAAGATCTTAGAGATCCGGCTGCTAAAGCTCAGAACCAGGCTCTTACCTGTCCTTCGAAAGTTTGAACGGGGAGTCTAGAATAGAAATCTTCGTGTTCTATTCCGAGGATGTCGACGAATTGGTCAAAGAAATTTATGTGTTCTTCAGCAGTTAGATCTCCTTCCCCCGTAAATTTTGGAAGGCTTTTCATATAGTTTTCGGGAAGGTCATGTGGGGGAACAGGGAGGACAAGGGGGGTGTATCTGGAAACTACCATAGCAAAGATTCCAGGAAGCAGTGCTTGGACACCTGCTGGTCCTCCTAGGGCACCACCTCCAGCTCCAGCACCTCCATGTGCAGCCATTGATAGATTTGAGGCTGAAGCTCGGAATGTGTGAGGAGAAGGTTCACGGAAATCTAGGGAAAATACCTCAGGAAAAGAGAACATATCGTATGAGAGAGGGAGTGAGATGGATCTCTCAAGTGTTCCCGAAACGTTCAACTACATAAAATCAGGCTGACAAATAGTATGTATGAGTGAAATGACTTGTCTAAGGGATCTTCGTGATTTTAAAATCTTTTCCAGATCAGAGACTGGCGAGGTCTTCTTGTCGTCCGAGTTCTTTCTGGTGTTATTTCAGCTAATATCCAGTTTACTTATCGTGGAGTCGCCAAGTGAAAAATATAAGGTAGCCTTATAAGGTTTTCTATCTTTGTTAACTATCAAAGAAAGAAAGTGTCAATGTCATTCTTCCCAGGGAAAAGTTTCGTTTCTTTGTTCCCCAGCAACGGCACCAAAAAGATGTTGTTCTTGAGTTTATACTTTAAGGCTCTAAAGTATACCATCAAGTCATCTGTAAAGGTAAAGGTAATTAAAAGGTAAGAATCAAAAAGAAGAGTAAATCAGAGTTGGTTCTGTCTAGCTTCCCTTTGTTCTTGTATGCTAATATCTCTCTCAATAGCTGCCCATGAACGTTCTAATTCAACCCGGTTAGTTGTTGTTTCTAGAATAGTATTAAATAGGTTTAAAGCAATGCTAGTTTGATCTTGGAGGCCAGGTTCTACGTTGGGATGTCTGTTATTTGGGACAGTCATGGCAAGTAAATTTTTATTTAATTTTGAAAGAATTTGATAAATTGTTGCTTCAATTTTTAAGGGATGAAAATAGTAAAAATAGTTTTGAAATTCAAAATAATAACATAATAACAGTTGAGGTTGTTTCCTGGACTTGAAACAATTTTGAGAATATTAAAATAACAAAGAAATACTACTGAAAAAATATGAGGCTTTAATCATGAAAGAATCTCATATTGTAACAGGAAGTAAAGAGGAAAACGAAATTTCTAATGAAATGTTAAATATTATAGTTCAAATGATCTACAGGTCTTAAAATTACTGATAGCAATTTCAGAGGAAAATTTGTAAATAATTTGACAACCAAATCAATTCAAACTATAAAAGATGTATGAAATAAACTTCTAGTTGATCATTCATTAGAAAGACATTGAAAGAGAAACATAGAAAAATATTGTAAACGGGGTTAAAGAACACATAGCTTCAAGTTGACAGGATTCAGAATCTCGTCTGCATTATTTATATCACAGTGGATTGGAAAACTTTTTTAATACAATTGGCTCTCCTCAAAACCAAAAAGCCCTTTATAAATCTTATCAAAATAAATTTATACATGATCACCAAATATTTTTCCCGTTGGTGATTAACTAACTTCCTAAGACTACGGTTACATGAATGAACAATGTCAAACCGTTTACATTTCTATTCTAACTGCTTTATTATTCTAATGATGAAAATCTTCAAAAGAGTATCTCATGTCTATGTTGATGAACTTCCTTCTTCTGTCTTAAGACAATGAATACATTTTCCAAAAAACTTCACCAAAACTCTGGGAGCTTCTGGTATATCTTTTGCCTCAAATATGAAGAACATTTTATGTAGTTCGGGCAGACGATCTCCAATTATCTTCCTTGTGAACTTAATAGTTTGCAACTTTAATTTCGGCATCACTATCCATTTGTCAATTTCGGTGACATTGATTACCTTTATTTTTTGGATCTCCACCTGCATTTCCTCCAGATCTTCCTTGAATCTTAGCTGGTGCTTGACAATGTTAATTTCTCCTAATAACCCCAAACAGCAATTTTTTCCAATGTTCAAAGGAGCTTTTTCTAAAAGATCAAAAATTCATTGACAAACAGCATTGACCTCTCTGGTTATTCTTTTGTTTTCTGCAAGGTCTGTCTCCCATACCTTGAGTATTACATTTTCTTTTAACCTGCCCTGAAACAGATAGTTTTTTAATCTTTCCGACCTCCTCCTTTGTTGAAAGGGCCACTGCTTTTTGGAAAGTCGTTCTGGCTGCTTTTATTTCTCTTTCTTTCTGGAGAATATCTTCCAAGGATTTATTAGTTTCCTGAAAGTAATTCTGGACAAATTCCATATTAAAAAACACTCTATGTTGTTCTTTTTCTATCTTCATATGTATTTCCAATACCTGGACCTAGAAGATTTCGAGCTCGACCACTTGATTTGAAATAGAATTAATCTTACCTTGTAATTGTTTATCTATTTCCTCTTTCTTTATGACATGTGCTTGAGTGACCTGTATTTTCTGATTTGCTTCCTCTAAGCGTGCTTTCATTTTCTGAATCTCTTAAATATCATTTAATCTAGCTTGTTCTAGACCCTTTTTTATTCCCCAACTGATATTTCTTTTGGTCTCTTTCAATTGACCCTGTAGCTGAGCTATCATTTGGTCTTTCTGTTCCAACATAGTTGTCAAACTACCCACAGAGTATAAATTCTCCAATGCTAAGGGGCCCATTGTGCCTGCTATCTCTGTAGCGAATTCTCCTTCTTTAAGTTTTTGTCCATCTATAATGATTTTGTGCTTTTTAATCATCATATCTCCTCTAGGATGCATTTCTTGTTTCAGGATAGCCTTCCTCTTTTTACTAAAAAAATAATTGGATGAAGGAATCTCATCCCTAGAAATAGGCTCAAGATCACTAACGTATAGAGTTCCCTCATGGGGGTTTCCATAAGTAGATTGTAATGGAGTCAAAGAAGTAATGGGACTTCCAAGTTCTATCGATGTTGTTCCTCCTACCTTTTTTGGAAAACTCTCGGGGATTTCTGAAGGTGTTTCTAACTCCTTTCCTTTCCCTGCCTCTGATTTTTCTGTCTGGGGGACTTCTGTTTCTTGCGAAGGCATTTCACCCTCCTTCAATTTTTATTTTGTACTTTCTTTATCCTGTACATTTGTTTCAAAGCCTGGGGGAGGCCATTCCTGCTCTGGAGGAGGGGTCGTGGATTCACCCTGCAAACTCTTTGGTAAACAACTTCACCTATGACTCTGGAATGACATGAAAGCATCATGTGAGTCAGGTGACATGGCTTGTACCCTATTCAATACTTCTTCATAAGTTTTAACCTCCTTGAAAATATCATCATAAACAGATGTTTCGAGCTTATAGGCTTTCAAATTACAGTGCATCAAATGTCTGCTTACTAATTGATAAGGGTCATGCTTTATGTGCTCAATATCTACTAGTTTTATTTCTTCTAATGCTTCAGCCTCTACTTTAGAATAGCCGAGGTTTAGTAATGAAAATTTCCCGACATACACAGGGAAGATTGGCCAGGATTTTTTTTGAGCTACTTTTAGCTTTATTCCAATACCACCTTTCACTATTTGATGTGCTACCTCCCTCAATACCAATCTGTCCGGAAGGAATTTCAGAAGTGCGTGAGGGGGAATTAAGCACCCATAAACCCTAACATAAGAGAAGTTCTCATCAAAAAACCAGTTGTCTATTGCTTTGAGATTTCCTGAGATTGACTCAGAAACGAGAGGGGGTTCACAGCCATAAAACATTTTATGCATTGGAATTATTACGAAATGACAAATTTCGTAAAATGCATCCTTAGCATTTTCTTCCCAAAGTGTAGAATGATATTCATGAATGGGCTCGGGGCAGGTTATGTTCCAACTCCAATTCATCAAGGGAAATGGATTCACGAAGCAAATCGCGTCCATAATGTATGATGACATATAAAAGGCCATTGGTTGACCTTTAGATTTTGTAACTCTGTAGTTTGAAACTTCTTGAGCTAGGTTATCAGACAGAATCTTACTCCAGTTGAAAGTGAATCCTTCTGAAGCTTCTTCCAAAAAAGGCACCCAATCTGTAGGAAAATGGCAGGGATCCTTTTTCCCGAAAAGTCTACACAGCATTATGGCTACATAGACCATGTATTCGTTCAAAGATGTCGTGGCATAAACCCCATGGGTATCAGACCTAAACTTTGATGGACATGTCCACCAATCTCTAATTAAATCAGGATAAGTTCGGTATGCCTCAATACACTCTTTCCTTTGAAATTCAGCTAAAAACTCGGCATTGAAAGTGTACTTAGGATTTGGTGAGAGCTTATACATTACTTGTATATATTCTGGCCTGAATGAGCCGACAACAACCCCTTGATCATTTAAGATGCTCCTCGTTGGAATATCAACCTTTTCCAGGGCCCAACTGATCATATCGTTGTACACCATAAGATGAGGGTGCGTCACGATCTAATGAAGCTCTGATTTTGCTATATCCCGAAAGTGATTATCGAAATCCGTATGAGAATTCTTGAATTCGTATTCCAGGAATTCAGAGATTTGTGTCCAAGATTTAATTGAGTCAATAGTGTGTGGTGTAGTGTCGGATATGATATCTCCTTCCTGTGTATCTTCACTCTTCTTCGGTGCCTTTTTTGGTGCCATGACTTTAAGTTAGATGGAAAACCTGTCACAGAAAAGGAGTGTATGAGCTCGGTTGAATGCGTCTTGCATTTGATATTATGAAACAGAAAATGTTGCGAAACACAAACCTTCAAACTCTCTTTTAATTCATTTAACGATGAAGGGACTGACACAGCTGACAAGAATTCAAAACATTTAATGCAGTAGATATTTACTAAGATACGCATTAGTGTCACATATCACCAATTATTCTTTAATTAAGTGGCTGCATTTTGGTGCTTTTGAATTCAAAAATCGAAACATTTCATTCAATCGGAAACCAAAACGTGAACAAAATCTAAAAAGATTGAATGTCATTAATCATGTTTTCAAAACAGAGTTAATTTATACTAATCACAGATTAAGAGTCAAGATTTCATGTTTCGGGATCTCGGGGATCGAGTTGACAAGAGGTATTTTATCACTGAATCGCTATTTCCGAAATCGTGAAATCACGACAAGATTAATTAGGACTTAAATTCGTTTTAGAAAAAAAAATTGATCGATATTAAGCGTTTTGGGATTTCGAGGATCATGTTGAGAGGAAGTATGTCATCGATGAATCCCGATTTCTAAAATTGCGAAATGATTAACTTAAGCCTTAAATTTCGATATTAGCGAATTAATTAATCAGGATTAAGGATTAACCTCCAAACAAAATTAATTTAGATTAACATAGATTTTGAGTTGGGATTTGGCGTTTCGGAATTTCGGGGATCGAGTTGACAAGAGGTATGTTATCGCTGCATCTCGATTTTTGAAATTGCAAAATCGTGACATGTTTAAATTAGGACTTAATTCCATTTAGTTAACTAATTAATCAGGATTAAGGACAAAACAGGATTAATTCAGCTTAACACAAATTATGGGTCGGGATTTCGCGTTTCGGGATTTAGGGGATCGTGTTGACAAGAGATATGTTATCGTTGAACCCCGAATCCCGAAATCGCGATATGATTAACTTAAGCCTTAACTTTTCGTGTTAGTGAATTAATTAATCAGAATTTGAACTAACCCTCATTCTTTCGGGAAACCGAGAATCAGGATTTCGTGATTCAATATGTATTGAAACATATGTTCTCAGCAAACCCCGAATCCCAAAAAAAAATTTTTTTAAGTTAATCTTAGCTCCTTTAGGTTTTAAGCTTATCATGATTAAAATATAACTTTATAGAAAATGCATCGGGACTCTTATAACATTTTAGGTTTTTTGCCTTTTATTGTTTAAAGAATAAAGTTTTTTTTCAGGAAATCGGTACTGGGATTTTGGGAATGATAACGAAGCTTATGCTTTATGAAAAGTCGAAACCTGAAAAAGGAAAGTTTAGGTCTTAGGGATAAAAAATTTAAAATTTGTTTCAACAGTTGGATTGGTGTGCTCGTCGGCAAGTTGGGTGGGACTGCAGGAAGTGGCAGCGAGGTGGAAGCCAAATCGGATAAGGGTCCTGGGTTGAAACCCATGGAATTTCCCGAGATGGTAAACCACTCCAGTCGGCTTGTGAAGGGCGAGGAAAGGAGTGGGATGTTGCTAAGGCTTTAACCAAACTACGACTGAGAAGAGGGCAAGGAAGGTGAAGAAGGTGACGAGTTGGGAGATGGTGCAGGTTGGGGTCGGAGAACCACGCGCGGTTCGTTGGGCTACCGAGTTGAACCACACTTGTATTTACCCCTTTGTCTCAACATGCCTGAGACACTGAGGGGATTTGAAAGCACTAAAAATAAGCACAAGTAGCGTAGGAGCAGCTGGGAGGAGTGAAAATCGCAGGAGGTCTCGGTCGTGGAAGAGAACAACTGTGAATGCACTTGGTGGAAATCATGGTGCCGAGAATGTTGAAAGAGGCAAGTGTGCACAAGCTGAGTAAAGTCTGGTTCATGGCTCTAAGCCATCGACAGGACAGAAATTTTAGGCAAGGCGCACTGAGAGTAATGGTGCCTTGGCTAGTGCAAGTCCGGCTTAAGTGCATGAGGGTGGCGGTAGGGTGTGACACACTCCGGTCACATGGCCATCACCATGTTGGCCGCCTCGCATCCTCTCCTGGAGAAATTTGGCTTGCACTGGCACCCCATCCGGGGAAATGTAATGAACAATTTGATATAGTGATTGTATTTGAATTTTTTTTTTTTTAAATTTAAAAAAAATGAGAGTATTCAAAAACAAATTAAAAGATTAAAAATAAAAAATGAATTGTAAAATATGATAAGTTTCATTTTTTTTTTAATTAATAAAATAAATGTTTTTTTTAAGTAATAGGTTGAAGTGTGTTTTAAAAAGTTAATATAAAAATAAAGTATAAAAATATATAGAATTGGTGGTAATATAGCCCTAAGGGTTAGCTTAAGCGATCATGAGTTAGACATGAGATCTCTCCCCTAGTGATGAGTTGTGGAGGTCATGGGTTTGATTATGTTGACCTCCTTGAGGTTAGGCTCCATAATCAGGGATGACAGTTTACATCGTTTACCATCCATGGATCATGGAGAAGTACTTGGAGGGTTTTCTGCCAGGATTTCCTTGGGAAAAAAAAAATGGCGGTAATATAAATTTTGTGGATATAGAATAGTTGTTCAAAAAACAAATAAAATGGAATTTAAAAGGATAAAGTATAAACCAACAATTGTATTTGAAAGTGAAAAAAGTATGTTGTTATAATGTGAACATTCTGAGTATTTTTTATTAATGTGGTTAAGATCTTGAATGATATGAAAATGTCGATTGTTTGAGTGGGAAAAGCTAAATTAGCATTTTGAAAGTGGAATAAATTTGTTTTGATGGTATTGCAGGGAAATGTAATAATGACTTAAACTTAGAAAAGTAGGAAAGAGAAGTTGGAAGAAGAAAATAAAAAATAGGGTTTATGTAAGATATTCCAACTTTTTAAGTTTGGGTGAAAACCCTAAAACCATTCACAGATAAACTAGCTAAACAAAATCACATAAAACTTGCAAGATAGTTGAGAGAGAGAGACAATAATGAGAGAAAGAATGAGAAAATCCATTAATCACAACATAATGAATGAGTAATACACACACAAATATATAATCCAAGAGAAGCAATGCGCCAATCTCATGGAGTACATGCATCATAGGAGTGATCTAAAGGAGATATGGACACTAACTCAGTGTAACGGGAATCAACTACCAGCTAATCTCAGTTAATTGTTTAAGAGGAAAAAAATTAATCAAGTGACAAGTGTGGAGACCAAAAATAACACATTCATGCAAAGGAAGTGTGCCCTCATTCCCTAAAATCTAGGAAATATATGCATGATTGGTCTTCCACTAGTCAACTGAGGTCAACTGAGTCTGAACTAAAGTCCTAACTGAAGTGATAATGCACCCTATTTTATATTCTAAACGCCCTAAATTTTAGGACGCACCCTATTTTGTTGGGGAATATTATCAGCTAAAACTTAGGAAAAAGGTGAGTGAGTAAGTGTGTAATATCTCCAACACCCCCCTTGTGTTGGGTATGTGTTATATTCTTTGCATGTGTGTGTGTGGGCGCGTCAGATTCAGCAACTGCATTTGACAATCCCAACTTCCTCTAACCTTTGTGTTGTGTGTGTCAGATGCTTTCTTGAGGGATCCCAGGGGGGGCAAGTTTTCCCCTCCTTGGTTATGCATAGCGTTTGGCTTCGGGCAATAGCCCGTAGCCATTGAGGTTCGGGGAAACACCCCGAAAAAAAAAAACGGTCGTTTTTGCTATTTTAGCAGATTTTTCTATTTTTAATGGTTTTCTAAATTAATCCCGAATTAAGGGATTAGGGTTTTGGTAGCTACAGAATACCTAAAATATTGTATATATTGTACTGTGAATGGTGAAATTAATACAATGAAGAGTTGAAAGGTGTGGCACCAAGGAAGGTCGATTTTCTTCTGGTTAAGGGTTTCCAACGTAAATATATGTGTATTGTGTGTATGAGCTATTTATTAATTTTTGTTTTGCTTAGGAGAATCTGTATGCATTTATTTACTTCACAGGTTTAAAACTTACACCTTGAACACTAATCGGGTATAATGTAGAATGGGTAGCAGCTACAAGGCCATGTTAGGTACCCTTTTTACAATGCATCTAAATGAATGAACATTGAAAAAGCGAGGAAAGAGGAAAAACTCATGGGAAAAAAACAAATGAAGAAGAAAAGGGCAGTTGCTAAGAAATTGTGTCCTTCGCTCCAAGGAGACCTTGCAAATGTGCAAGTTTACGCTCAGTGAAGATTTTGTTGAAGATGTAGATGTTTGTATGGATATAATGAAGTAGATGTACCAATGAGATGTCTGCATATATCCACTTTCTCTTATTGGAATAAAAATATCAAAATCCCATACCATGTGATGTTTGGGTGAAACTTTGCAAATCACGTGACTATTTCCAGAAAAACTCTGAAAATTTGTTGATTTTAAAATGTTGATAACTTCACTTCTCGAACATCGTTTCAAATGATTTTTTTTTACATTCAGTATTTTTCCTAGATGAATACAAATATCCAATTTGTCTCTACAAATTATGCTTAAAAAGTTTCATAATTGAATCTAAAGTGCATTGCCCCCTTTTTTTTCCTTGAAAAATATGCAAAAAGACCAAAAAATTATTCCTTTATTTGGCCAAAGAAAGATCTCTTATCTGATATGATTTAGGGTTGGATGTCAGGACCATGTAGCAATGCATGTGAATTATTGATTTTGTAGATGTAAGTGCAACAGGTGGCTCATCAAACTAATATCTTGTCCTTATTTGATCCGTTGGATCTCCCACAAGTTCACCTACTCCTTGTAGGGTGGATTGTGCCCATTTGAGTCTTTGATTTGCATGCTCAATATCTTATGAATCTAATTCAGAAAAAAGATATGAAATAGAGTAGACATCATCTCAAATGAATGGAACAAAAGGATTTGTATATACCTATGTATAAATCTCTTCAAATTGATAGGCTTGATCTTCTGGTGGCTTTTTTGTTGGCGTCTTGTCAATCTCCTGCATGTCTTCTTCACAATATTCCTTTAGACTGAATAGGACCTCCAATTTCATCCATGCTTCATCTGGAGTTGAGATTGATTCAACATGATACTTAATTTCAGGAGAAATAGACACGCATATACATCTTAAAGTCATTTCTTGTCTATTGAGAAGATAAGTTTTCTCTTATGGAGAACCAGGCTCTGCTTTTGTTGCCATGGTCAGTCAGTATAATCCTTGATTACTTAGTTGATGCGGAATCCTTGGCTTTCAATCAAAATAAATGTATGGAGTGAGAAGAATAACCTGTGTTGATTCCAAGAGAAGCAATGTGCCAATCTCATGGAGTAGATGTGCCATAGGAGTGATCTAATGGATATCTAGACACTAACTAACTGTAATGGGGGTAAATTGCCAACTAGTCTTAGTTAATTATTTAAGAGGGAATAGTTTAACTGGGTGACAAGTGTGGAGACTGTTATCCCTGTTTTCTAGGGATAACAAGGAGATCATGTCTCGAGGCCCACAGGTCCTAGACATGGAGTACCGAGAGAAGGATTGACCTGAGCATGGCCCTGGAGGGCCCATCCTTCTTCTTCTTCGCCAGAATTGTCCTGTCAGCAGCAGCAGCATCCATCACCATCGGCTTGGACTTGCATCAGAGAAGACTCTTTCTCCATGAGGTAATTGGTCCAAGGTATCATGGTATGTGTCATGTTTGATCGTTATAACCTTCTTATATATGCATCAGGTTCCTTACATTTCTGATAACTACTTGGATCTTACACTAATCCACTTGACCATTGTTAGGGGGATTAACGGGGTGACCTGGCAAGATTATACTCATGGGTTTTGGTTAGCCACCACGGGGGATTTGTAGAGACATCGTCTGCTCCCACCATTCTATCATTTTACATCTTATCTCCCATACATCCATCCCATTCCCCTAGTCCGGCCATTAGGATGACCTTTGAGGGTTACAATTTGTCCTATGGGAAGAAGGGGCTAAAGGCCCAGGGGGTAAAAGCAGCTGGTAAAAGATAAAATCCATAAGAAATGAAACCTAGAGATGCTTCGCCTAGGGATCCCCGAGAAGGAAATAAAAGGCCTCTCGATAAGAAACAAAAGGGACCCTAAGAAAAATAATAAAACAAGACCTAACCAAGAGGATGGGAGGTCTCATCACGAGCCATCCCATTATGTTCATAGGTATCCAGCGGTATGACATTGCCATTATCTGGTCACCATGCCAGGCCAATGACCTTTGGTTGCATGGCCAAGGGAAAGGGGGTCTCATCACGAGCCAGCCTTATCATTTTTGCGAAGATACCAGTGGGTAACACTGTCAGCTCTGGTCACCATGCCAAGGCAGTGTCCTCTGGTCAGACCTTGAAGTAAAAAAGAAAGAAAATCAATAAATAAAGAATAAAGGCAACAAAGGGGCTTGGAAAAAAGTGCATCCATGACGGGTACAGCTCACCTCCTACAAAGGCACCCACAGACAACACCTGCCCCTGGTCTTACTATGACTGGACATCCCTAGACCATATCACTTCATGAACATGGCTTGAATGGTCCTCTATGGAAACTTTCCTTTTCTTGTGGATACTGGCCCAATAGGTTATTCTGTCTATTTCTTCAGCTTTGTATAGTAGATATGTGTAATGTCTTTGAGCTCTTAGAGGATATGTTAGGGGTTTTATGCATGTATTTGATAATTTTAATGATGAAATATGATTGACATTGCTATGATCCCGAGGACTGATGAGCCCATGGAGGGCGTAGTTTTTGATGTGCAAGACCAAACCCAACGGACAGGTACCAGTGGACCGGTACACATGGGGATATGATTAGCTCAGACCTCCATGGGGCTGAAGAGCCCATCAGATGGTTGCTAGGATGGCAAAGACAGGACAACGTTGTGATGAGCCATTACACAAGAAGGAAGAAGGACGTTCCACCCAGGACACTTTGGCAGAGCCCGGCCTAGGGGGAATCGCCCACTGCAAATGGGACGTTTGCTTTTGATGGACAGGACGTCACCTGAGGGAGCCAGACGTTGTCTGGAGCGTGTGGCAATGTGCTGGGGTCATTTGGCACGTGTGGCAGCTTGGAGGAGCTCTGAAGGGGCCAACGTGTGGTTGTCTGGATGTTGTGCTTGCCCAAAAGGGGCCAACATCTCCCTCAGAAGGGCTTGATGTCCCTCTTTTAGCTTATTTTATGACATTTTTCTGGCAATTAATGTAAAAACAGTGTAAATATTATTGTCATCCTTGTCGGCTGTTTTAATGACCTAAAATTTAATTAAAAGGTCATGGATTGGTATAAATAGAGGACGTTGCCTCTCATTTTAAACACAACATAACTCACTCTCTTGTGAGAGATACATTTTAGTCTTTTGTCTTGGTATATTGGCTCTTGGAAGTGAGGCGCAACTCTTGTGGAGGATTGTTCTTGGCATGTTATGGTGTTTCTCTCATTGGAAGGTTTACAACTAGGGTTTTGATAAGCACTCTTCATGATTTGTAAGTGTATTTTTCATGCAAAACTTCTTGAATGAATGGTTGTAGGTTAAATCTCTTGCATTTATTGTTACATTGCTATTATATTGCTTAATATTGAAACCCTAGGTAGCAATCACACAAGTAGGTCCTTGCTATATGTCCCCATGATTGAGAAACTTGTTTTAGCCATTGATTAAGGAGGATTTAGCCTAGCCGTTGCTACACTAGTCGTCCTTTTTCTAAGTTAGCTTTTTAACATAAGTTGAAGAAAGAAGACGTCCTAGGCCTAGTTGACTCTACACCTAGGGTTTTGACTTTTAGGGTTTGAAGGGACTTGCTCTTGCAACACTTTTCACCCTTAGATTTGTGTTTTAAAGCTAGCCGTTTTGCCAAGAATATTTAAAGAAAGAGGGAGGAGCATGAGGCCTTGCTTAAGCAACACCGGAATGAGCCTCCTCCCCTTAGGGTTTTGATTCTAGGGCCCTGCCATTGCAGCACCATAGAACCTAACTCTCTAGTCTTTAGATTTTGATCCTCCTGATATCTTGCCCTTGCTTTTGACTCCATAATACCCTAAGGCACTAGTTTATCTCTCCAATGTTGAGCTTGTTGTACCAAAACAAATCTTTCAAAACTCTTAAATTTGAAACCCTAACGTCTACTAACCCTAAATTAATGATGACGTCATGCCCTTTTTGAGCTTTTGGTTGATAGAGAACACTGTGGCTTAGTCATCTAAGGATAGACATTGAAGTACTGGTAATTTTCATTGGCCAAATTGCAAAACGTTGACCTCCTTGTCTATCAAACTAACCCTAAAGGAAGGCTGATGTCATCTCTAGTATAGTGATGCAGCAATTCTGTTACAGATGAGCATTTTAATGATATTTAATTCATTGAGTTAAATTAAGGATTGATTGTTTTCATTGGATGCTATATCATTCTGGTATTTATTGACAAGTAATATTATAAGCCATTGTCATTATTGCAATCATTGACTTCATCAATAATTACTGGTGTATGTGCTCATATATATTAAACTCTGATAGTCATTAATTTATGAAGTACTAACCACTACTTGCATGTATTAGTTTCATTGTTGCCTTGTCTCGCAAACAGGTGCTTATTCTGTGGTATTTCCTCATTTGACTATCTCTTGGCGGTAATCTGTGAAGGGAAAACTAGTCTTGATCCTTTGAGCTTTTAAAACCCTTTGAGCCTTTTCCTTTCAAACCCCAGATTGCCAGGGACGTCTCCCTTGGGCCTAGCCTCCCTAAATAGAAAGATCCCCCCATCGAGGTGACAGTGGGTGGGGAAGCTCCTGTTACGCCAGTTTGATCCTTAACCTTCAGCTACTTGACCTAAACAACAAACTGAGCGATAACAGAGACCAAAAATAACACATTCATGCAAAGGAAGTGCACCCTCATTCCCTAAAATATAGGAAATGTATGCATGAGTGGTCTTCCACTAATCAACTAAGACTGAACTGAAGTGGTAATGTTCCCTATTTTATTGGAAGTGCCCTATTTTGTAGGGGAATATTCTCATATAAAACTTAGGAAAAAGGTGAGTGATTAAGTGTGTAATATCTCCAACACAACTATATCACTGACATAAGATATTCCCAACCATGTCATTTTCATAGGTAAAATTCTATAAGAGCTTCATTCTTTTGTACCTTTCGAAGGTAAATGTTGAGGCTTCAATGATCTCATTCATTTATTCCTAGAAATGAAGATCTTGCAACATTCACAAAATTGAAAAAGTGCTCAATGATATCCATAGATTATTGTGATATGTTATATTTTAATAAGAGAAAGATATGATGTCAACCATCAACCATGACACATGATATCAAAAGGGGGTTACATAATAAAATTGGTTGATCAAACAAAAGAATCATGTTGCATCATTAAAAAGGAAACCTTGATGAAACAAACTTCAGCTAACGCAACCTTTTGTCGAGTGAGTGCACAAAAAGGTAATTTGAGTTGCTATGAATGTCAAACTCGCCTCAACACATTAGAGAGTCATATGAAATCGAAGGAGCTTCAATATTACTATGGATTGAAGGATACATCAATTGAGTTTCTAAAATTCTTATTGTTAGTTATTGAATAAACAAGTGTACCTTTGTAAAAAGATAAAAGTAGGAAGACATTGTTAAATGATTGAAAAACGACAAGGTTTGTTAAGGTCACCTCGTGGCTTCTTAAATTAAAATTCCACAGATGTGTGTGTGTGTGTGTGTGTGTGAATTATAGGTATTTCACGTAGTTGCGTGAAACATAAATTCATGGATAGAAAATCATGAATGTATATTATGGTTTCCTACTAGGTGAATTAATTTCTATTGCTTGATGTATATAACGGTTTTATATTTGATGAACTAATTTTCTCCATGTATATATTAATCACGAAAGAATAAATATTTTCATCTCTTTTCAATATTTTTTTACCTACTTTCTCTTGAAACAAACATATTTCAAAAGGAAATAAATGTCCACATTCCTTTGCAATAACATACTTTATATTCTACCCAGATGGGGTCATAACAGTTGGGGCAAAAACAAGTTGTTCATATTCCACCTTGCAATTACCGAACATCCTACTTAACCCAGCGCACATGGGAGGTTTGATAGCTGGAAATGATCTGAGGAGAAGATGTGGGAGCTCGGAAACATCTTTCTCCTACCTTTGACAATTATGACGAGAGCAGGAAAGAAGGAGGGTTGTGGGTACACTAAGATGATAGATGCAAGTGGGTTTGAATGAAAAAATGTGATTATTAGTAATGTTGGTAAGGATGATAATTGGAAGTGGCAAACAAGAGCAAGCTCAGGAGAATTAATGTTGGTGCATGGGTATGAAATCCTCATTGGGATGGTTTGGGAAACAACCTGTATAAAATCAGGATGGATGATGGATTTTCATCGTGAATGGGGATGGCCAAAAGAGGAAGCCCTTGTTATCGGACTAATCGGTAAGTGCGGACACAAACTGATCTCCCTAACTTCCACGGGAAGCTAGAACAAAACAAGACAGAATACACATTTCACCTTAGACTTCATTGTCATATAAACTAGTTTGGAGAGGTACAAGTGGCATACCTTTTAAATGACGTTTGATCCTCGCTAGTGTCATCCTTGTAGCTCCTTCTTTGAGTTTCCGGGATGGTGAACCTGTTTAAGAAGCACAAACCAACAAAGAGAGAGAACAAAGATATTTATATTCCAATGAATCATATATATAAGATTAAGGAGTTATACAATAAAAGTTAAGACACATTTATAGGGAAGAAATGTATTGATGCATTATATTAGATGGAAAGTGGAGAATGCAACTCATGCCTTGATGTTGCAAGGTCCCTTGCAATGGCTCTTTGCTCCAACACACACACACACCTTTTTTCCAATGCCTTTGATGAAGAAGATCTACAATCTGACTTAGAGAACTAAAGAAAAGCTCTCAAGCATAATCTGTAGTAGAACTTTTCATGCATATGCAAGCCCTTGCAAACCTTAGCCTTTTCCATAAGAGATCCATCTTTATATAGGATGAAAGAGAGATGGATGATGGGATTAGGATGATCCCACTAAATCAGAGAAGCGAGTAAGATCCAAACCGATCGGAGGCCACCTCATCTTCTAGAACATTCATGAATTTTGACTTTTCCTTTGCTTAAGCATCGTCGCACCCTATGCACAGGTAGCCTGCGATGATGTCGCAGTCTAGTTTTAGTGCAGAGTGTGACGATCAGGCATCGTCGCACCCCATGCATATAGCAGGGTGTGACGACCTTCCTTGTTATAGTTTTTGAAAGAGGAAAAGCAAACCACTTTTCTCATGGAGAAAGTCTCTTTTAATATTTTCAAGGAACATGAGCACAGGTTGTCAGTTGATCGTTGAGGTGACCAAAATAGTGTGTAACAGCCCTCTGGAGCTATTTCGACCTTTAATTCTAGGTAATTGGTTTTTCTTTCTCGGACTATGGCGTTGGTTGTGTGATTATTTTGTTATGTCATTGATTGTGGTGTTGGGGAGTGACATCAGCAGCATTGTCACTTTGTTCATAAGTCTAAGGGCCATGTTAGTCCCTTGGTGGGCTCTGTGTCTCTAGGGGGTACTCTGTCATGTCTCTATTGGGTGTCTAAATGAGGGTTTTGTTCTGTCTATGAGTGTGGTGTCCTCTTTATTTTTTGGTTTATTTTCCTCTCTCGGGGTTTTGTTATTCCCATTAGCGATACATTGTCTTTGCTCGTCCCTTTTTAGTTTTAGATAGAGGCTTTTGAGGTGGTCTTGGCTCTTTGGAGGGGAGTTAGCTCTGGTTAGTATGGCTTGTGGTGTGGGTAGGAATGTGGGGGTGAGGAAAAGGAAGGCAGGGGCCATGGAGGAGATACCATCCACTTCAAAGGATCCCCCTCGTCACATGTTGCAGAGGAGGCCTAGGAAGTAGAGAGATTGTTTTAAGGCAAACTTCCAGTAGAGGCCAGGGAGGAGGTTGAGGAGGTTGAAAAGGAAGTACGTGTTATGTAGCAGACCCTATCAAAAGACTGAATTATGAATGAAGTTGAAGGGTGGGTGAAAGATTCAGTGTACACAAGACCTAGGAGGACCAAATTCTTCAAGTAGGTAGAAACTTACTGGTTGGTTAAAACGTTGATTGCCCAAGCCTTGGGTAATTCAAGGAGGGAGCTCTGGGACATTTTTCATACCATCAGAATTTTCAAGAGAAAAATTGAAGCAATGTGCTAGGTGGTCTTTGGGATTGGAATTTTTGTCTCTCGGGTTGGGGGGAGGAAGTCACATCCAGAAAGTAGCAAACCCCATCATGCTCGAAGAGTACTCATGAAACTCAATTGTCTCGAATGATGAACCTTATGTTGATGATAATACTTAGGAACATAGTATGGAAATTGAACTGATAATTGAAGCTACTAGAGAGAAAGGTCCCCACTTCCTCAGACATGATGTTTATTCCAGTCTGTATGTTTTCAATCTTTTTTAATAAGCATAGATAGTTATAGACAATTTATAGTCTTTTGTTTTTAAATTCTCTCTAACAAAGGTTCATCATAAATCTTTTTAGGACTCTCTTCTAATAGAAGTTTTGGTTTCCCCGTAACAAACCCTTATCAAAGAAGACTGTAATTTTGTTGTACATACAATAAAAAGATMTRTTACTTAKTTTTTGCTTAAAAAAACATACTTTAAATATATTTTCTACCTTCTGAATATTAATTAACATAAAATTATATCTAGTATTTTTTTTCCAAAAAAAAATACTTTAAATCCATTTTCCATTATGACTCCTGAACATTAATTAACATAAAATTTATAATTATTATACATAGTTAAGTAAATGCTATGGGAAAATTTTCCACTATCATTCTAGTATATAATATTCTGGTTTCTTTTCAACCATATCTCTAATTAAAAATTGTATAAATGTAAATAAAATACAATAAAAATGTTATATGATTTTTTTAATAATAAAATTGTTCTTAAAGATAAAATATACATATTACATTATAAACTTGTCTCGCATATGTTCCATTATATAAGGTTGTACAACAAAAAGCATGTATTTGTCGATGATCATAAATGAATTCAATCCCGACAACTCATAAACACAAGCATCAATTTACTATACTTACATAAAGTCTTTCAAGACATAATTGTCCTTTAATTATGATCCTCTCAAAGTACATATTCTATACATGCGCCTCTACACTTTTTAGTGGAATTATTACTATTGTTTATTTATCATATATATGGTAGGTGTTTTTTTAATTTCCCTCTTCCTTTTAATTTGAATATTTCAACTATAAATTTATTTTATACAAAAGTTTATTTTTATCGCTTGCAACACTACTCTATTCTTTCATGTTAATCTTAGTAATTAGGGAAATTTTTTATTTAAAATATATTAATTTAAAAAAATTACACTATAAATATTATAAATTTAAATAGTAATACAAATGATTAAAATAAGATATATTATTTATGTTAAAATTGAAAATAACAACACATATTTGGTAATGTAAGAATATATTCTAATGGCAAAGTCGAAGTTTTCTTCATAAAGTTCCTGAGTGAAATATAAGTATATAAAATACTCGTTCCAACAATTTTGTAGATTTTCACAATGAATTGGTTTAAGTATAAGAAGTAGGGTTCTTTTATCGTTGCATTGAAGTTTTGATTAATGAAAATCAACTAATAAAAAAATACTTAATTAATGTGAATTATGTGAGAGTTTAAGGATTAAATTTTATTGATATTAAAGATGTTAATAAAAATATAAATGTAAAATAAAATTTTATTATTTCTACAATAATGTTTAAAAATTATTTAAAAAAATAATAATTAAAAAAAACAATTAATTTATTTTAATATTTGTTTATATAATTTAAAAGATAAATAAATTTATTTTTAATTTTATAAATTAATATTTTTTTCCAACGAAACTAACTAATTTTATAAATTAATGAAACAAAATTATAACAGTATATGTTGAAGGCATTCGAGTTCTTTATATACCCATAAAAGGTTGTTTGGTGGGATTATTTTAAAAAGCCAAAATTAATAAGTCAAAAGAGGTCTGGAATAATTGTTTCTTGTCTTTCTCTATGTTCAGAATTTTACAAAATGTAAACAACTCATTAATACTTTATAGTCTTCTCTATGTTAATAATTTTACAAAATGTAAACAATTCATTCATACTTTATAGTTTTCTCTATGTTCATAATTTTACAAAATGTAAACAACTCATTGATACTTTATA
>JASDQU010307397.1:73255-91145 GCA_032191745.1 Picea mariana | reverse complement strand
TGCTCCAAGTGGCCGCGTTGGCTGGGGCCGTGGATGTTTCCCCGTAGGGGTTTTACCACGTGAAAACATCGGTGTGTTGATCTTTGATCTGGTTATGTGAGTGGTTACTGAAGGTGTTCGTCCTCTGTTGGAATACCTGTGATGTCGAACAAGACCCTCCTCTGGGATGATTCATAAGGGGTTGGTTGGGCACCATTCCAGTAGGAATGTTCTGATGAGGATTATAAAAACTACCCCAGTGGGAGTGGACCCGGGCTAGGGGTTGCCCAAGGTGTGAAATTGACCTCCTCTAGGTTTGAATCTGGAGGATAACGATGGATTTGTCATGCCAAACACGTTGGTTAGAATTGACACATAGGAGGTGGGTGTAAAGGATGGAACATGAGAAGTAGATTGTCCACCAGGTTGGTTACTCCATCCAGAAGCAAGAGGATTAGACCCGGGGTTTAAAGGAATGCCTCCAATGGTAGGAGTCCTTTGAGGGACATGAGTGCCACCAAACGAGAATGGATTATAAGGAGGAGTTGTGCCCCCAAGTCCAATGATAGCATTAGTTCCATCTACTGGGATGGGGTTTGAAAAATACAATGTAAAATTTGACACACCATAGGAAAAATGACTAGAGGCCATAGGGATGGACTAAACATTATAGCCCGGTGAGTGACAAAGAGTCCCAAAAGGGTTTGTGGCTATAGGTTGAGTATTCACTATAGGATGGGAAACGATGATGATAGGTGCCTCCGACACTACAACCATTGTGATTGAATATGTCGAAGGGGTATCGTTAACTATAGTAGGTATGGGAGTCGAAGGGATCCCAATATCTTGATGACTCGGTTCAGTACTCATCCTTGCATGATCACAAGTCTGATAAGTGGAGGTGTGTTGTTAAGCCCTAATATTGGCTCATTACCCCTTAATTGGGGCATATTATATTAGTAATGTTATTTTATTTATGTCGGCTTTAGGCCATTAGTTGTAATTATACCTCCTAGTCTCCTATATATACCAAGGAGACATTTTCATTTTGAATCATCTTGTACTTGAACATTTAAGTGGGGTAAAAGGAGTGCTAGTTGTAATTAGCAATCCTCAAACCCTCAAGATCGAAGGATACATCAAAAGGAAAAAGGTAATAGTCCTAATTCCTATTTTCATTTTCTTTATTTTTATCTAATTTTATTTATTTTTWWAAAAAAATCCCGGCATAATATTTTCATCAGACATTATGATTCGATGAAATGAAATATCGGTATCTCTAAAAATATGCAATGAAAAATTTATAAAAAATATATATTCATAATCCTTAAACTGTTCTCTTCAAAAGGGTATATTTAGATTTTAGTTTTAAGTAAAAATTAAGATAGATACAAGGTATAGTAAAACATGTGCTTAAAATCTACAATGTTTTCATCTTGGTCAGCTTCAAAAAATTCTAGAAATTATAATATTCATACGTTAGATTCAAAATTATTGTCATAATAAAACAGAGTCTCTGTAGATTGTTGCAGTATATTTTGTTTCTTAAAAACATAATTTTAATAATATATACATTGTTGTAGAAAAAAGTTACTCATTATCATTCCTTTCATGTTTAAGGAACATACTGTTAAACAACTGTCAAATTGACATATCAAATCGTGATAAAAAAAAATTGAAAAATAGTCATTGGAAAGCTAACAAAATTGTTCACAAGTTTTTTTTTTTACTATAAAGTGAAATTCTCAATAAAAAAATACTTTTGTATGTCGGAAGTTGAAGAACTTGTGAAAATACAGTTTTTTTTCTCATAAAACAAACAAAAGTGTAACCCATCTTCATGATTTTAGCCAACAAATACTAATGCCTAATAGTAATCAAAGAGCAAACCAAAAATAATCAAACAACCAATATGCACACAAATATGATAAAGTGGTTGAAAGGGACCTCCCTCTCTAAAGTAGGTATTACTTGCCCAAGAGGGGCCTGAGACTCCTCTGCTAAAGATCAGAGGTAACATAATCAGTTATAAGGGCCCTTGTGGGATTAACAGCCAGTCAGTCAGATCCCCCTAGAGAGGTAATCCTCCATAAAGGTTGTGTGTTGTCCAACCCTTATCTGACCCATGGTACCTATATAATAACCCATGCAAGTAACCTATGTGGTACCTAAGCCAAGAAACTAAGAAACCACGGTATAACCGATGCACAGGTAATATTCGTAAGTCAGGTCCACCGTATGGGCAGGGTAGAAAAGCCTAAAACCTTGAAAGCACTGCCTCTCACACAGGTAAGGGCACCAACAATATCCCCATATATGAATAGATCCCCATAGTATATCTGATGATAAGAAGGTATCAGGGGGATATCCCTTCAACCAACCTCACATGACCTCACTCTTAACTCTGGTGTAAGCAGAGCCTCCTGATATTACTGATTATACAATGGATTTCTCCACTCCCTTAGTCTTACACATATGTTGATTTAATAGCCTTGGAGAAGTTTTCTCACAAAATCCTATTCCAAGGCTCTAAATCCTAAGCTAGTTTGTGTACCCTAGAAAGATAAAATTGTTACTAATCAATTTTAAATTTTAGAGTTACTTTTAATGGCCTTGCTTAAAAAGGTGGGGTCATGAAACTAGTGATGTTATGACTCAACAAGTAAAATAAATGGATATGAATATAATGCAAATTCCTAACTTCAATTTCCAATAAATGATATTATTTTCAAAATGCAATTCTCAATTCAGTTTTGCAATTCTAAATAAAAATGAAACCTTTCTTTACATGCACTAAGATTAATGATAAAGACTCAAAAGATCAAAATGCCAATCAATGTAAAATGCCTAATATTTTTTTATTTTCAATATAAGAGAAAGAAAATGCAAGGAATGAACAACATCTTGATATAAAGACTCTACTGTATGTAAAAAAAAGAAAAACCAAGTAGGATATCAATGAGAAAAAAACCCAGTCCAAGATGCAAGGAAAATCAAATGAAAAGGATGATGAGAAAGGAACCACCAAAAAATTCAGCCTAAGACAGGTTTCCTATCATTCCACATATACTTAACAGTCACCACAAAGACCCAAGAAGACTCAATAATCACCAAAACCTACCCAACAACCATGAAACCAAACAACCAAGCAACAAAAGGTGATGTACACGATTGTTCAAGGGAAAAGCACGTATATAATCAAATTGCAGAAGGACAACATGCGTATGTATGTGACTGTCAAGAAAAAACCCACATATATGTGTCAAAACACAGAAAGGCTAAGGGGAAGGCTAAGAAACTCAAACTCAGATTGAATAGGGGATGTCAAGCAATCATACGACAATAAAATCAATATAAATGAGAGCAATCTAAGGAGAAAAACACTCCAAACCCTGAAAAAGAAGATTATATCCCAAGTATGGTCTCCAATTCTGTTACAAGGAAAATCTCTCTATGGCTAGGGGTAGACCACAACAGACATAAATGACTACAGAAATCAACTCTAATCTCAAGTATGTTATATAAATAAATATGCTAGCAAGACAAGATAAAATTCCTACCTCGTACAAACATTCGATGAAGTCCATTTTTGAGCACTTGACCTAAAGATATATACCTGCAACTATTCCTCAACAACCAAGAAACACAAGCATATGGTGATAATATATAATGTTAGCACATTCAATAACATAATCCATCAATATTCATAACAAACACGCCCATGGAATAACAATTCAAATACTCACAAGATATTAATTGGATGAGAAAAGAGTATTTCTATTAAGATGTAAGCAACATAAATGAATGAGTTACAAACTTTTGTGTCGACATGGTTCGGAACCGAGAAGCTAAGTTACTTCCAGTTGGGCCTCCACCATTTCAATCCTCCACCAAAGGCAAGCTCACATAAGATAGATAATGAGGTTCTCAATCAATAAGGGAATATCTTGGGGGGTGAACAATGTGTTTAGACTTAAAGGACAAAGGCATGCAAACTCAATGTGAAGTGAATAATTTCTCCAAAGTAACTTTTCTCTCAAAGTTGAATTCTTCTCCTCTTTTTTCCATAGCTCGAATTTGGCCCATTTTTAGTCTTCAAGTGGAATTGAAGGGTAGAGTCAGAACGTTTCCAGTATATGGAATGCCAAGGATCATAGATCTCATGACGTGACATGGAAACCCGACACCATTTTTTAATTTTGGGAACAAATCTTGATGCACGTGGGATGTAGTGGTGTAAACTGTGTATACACATGCTATAATATAGGTATGGAACGTATATGTGGAAAAATCATGTTGTTAGCTCTGGGATTTGCAAAAAGGGACTTCAAGTCTGCATAGGGAAATGGAAAAAGGCCCTCTGTGCAAGTTTTCCTAGGGTGAGGAAAATCTTGCTATAACACCCTTTCCTCTTTCCTATTCATCTCCTTCTTCTTCATCATAATCTATATCTTATACCTTTGGGTTTTGTCTCTTAGAGGCTTGTTTCTGCTGGTGGAATATTCCACTTGTTGTCCCAATATACCATGATATGGCCCATCTCGTCCTCGATTAACCTGTACTGGGTGGGAAACCATTGTTGATTCAAGTCCTTTTTGTCTTGTACATACATATGATAGCGCCCCACCTTAAAGCGTGCAACTACCTTATACGAATCGATCACCTGTGGTGGTATGCATGGTGTACTCTCAATGATTTCCTTAATAGTTTCCTTATAAATTTAAAAGGTAACATTGTTATCCATCTTCCACTCCTTGTGCGTGGTATGCCATAAATTCTGATATCACGTATGTAGACATGGCTTATCCTTGAATCCAAAAATATATGTGTCATCTGGCTCACTCCATGATAATAGTGCAGTTAAAATTAACATCTAGGCATAATGGAACTTAGTGCCTTTATCCTGCACCTCTTCACAATAAATCAGGAACCGGTTGAGTAAGAACGTCATGCAGTTCATTTGGACGCCCTCAACACACCTTTCAGTTGCCACTATTATTGTTGTTGGGACTTGGTGATTCCAACACTTTATTAATAGTTTACAAGCTAAGGCTTGTGTCGTGAACCTTACTGTCGGGTGACAAATTCTTGTGACATATAAACCACATTGTCTATGGAGCATATAAAACTTCTCCTTCATGCTCTCAGATATAGTATTTTCATTCTTATTGTCAAAGAGCAATAGTGAGGAGTCCTTCCCTTGCAAAGGTAGGTCAGTAATGTGAATGATAAAGTATGTATCAATTGATACTAGTCTGTCAAGCTACAAGTATCCCCCGTGCATGCAACTCAACAATTTTTTTACGCAGGTGTTAATCTCTGCGCTCCTCCCAAATTGTGGTATATCAAATAGGTTCAAAATGATTGCTTTATGCAACCCCGTATCCCAAATCCGTGGCTCTATTACCATTATTTGTGTTTCAGAGATAATGTATTTCTTCAAGTACATGATTGGCACTAACTTTGGGAAGTTATTTTCATCTATAATGTTGTGGTCGGCATACTTTATACTTGGTATCTAACCTACATATCTTCTTCCACAGTCACTCCCTATGGAATATCTAGCTCCATGAGTGGGTACTTCACGTCTTTCTATAAGTTGACCATTTTTGCAGACAAATTTTTTGGTGGTAGGTATTCCTTGGGGAATATTGACATAGAGGAGGATGCTTCTCATGTCTCTTCAATTACATGTGTCATTGTTGGTTGAATATGCTATTTATTTGGTACTGCTATTGAATTTGTTGGTTCCTTAGGTGGTGCCATCTTCCTCTGCAACTATTATCTACGTACAACTGGGCTCTGTAACTTGGCTCTCTTTGTGAACTATAACTGAAAATAACTTTTCCCCGTCGACCCTTCGCTTTCTTATATACCTCATCACCAGTTTTTAGCTTCCGTTCACACCTAAACTTTCTATCTAATCCACTAGTTATTTGCATTCATTACCTATCGTAATGCTTCATTAACTCTGTATCTTCAACGAATTATCCATTAGATTCTCCAACCTATCAAAATATTCTTTCCAATCTACATTTATGGTTACGTGGTGCCACTACTTCACTGTCATAGTATCTCTTTATTGCATGTCCCATCATGGATTATCTTAAATTCTCTTAGCTATTTTCTCTACGATCTCTTCTCTCGGTGTGATCTCGTCTCTCTGCTCAAACTTTCTTCCTTCATATATGTGCTCTTCTACTTGATTCTTTCTCTTCTATGTCATTTTCATGCTTTTACTTTTTACCTGCTAATCTTAACTGCTTGGACCTGCCAATTCTCTACTTCTTCCCTAAACCATTTTCTTGCTTTTTCATGTTTTGCTTTCTTTTTCTTTATTTTTCTACCTACACTATAATACACTATGGTAGACATTCGACGCAGTTCATACTAGTGCACAGAAGAATGATTGTTCCTGTACAGTTTCAACCTACTTTCTTTAACCAACCCTTCCATAACTTCTCCATCTAACTTCTCCAGTTGAACAACAACTACTTCTGTAATGAACCTTATCACTATGGTCCTAACCACTGCATCTAGAGCTTCCCTGAGTGCTGGAAAACTAACTATCATAAAGTAACATTAAATATCCCGTATAAAATTTCTTCTACTTGATATGCCTTTCATCCCCAACTTTCTCTCATGCTTTATGTACCTTTTGATGGAAATCTGTGATGAAACAATATTCTTCTAATTCTTATAAGTTCTAATAGTCTTTGCTCTACTATGCCAGAATTTGTAAGCTCCACCATCGTAGCAATGCACAAACTTGGTACAATAAATCCATCGTCATAACCACTTCTTGTCCATATGTCAAGCTGAATGGAATCTACCATGTCAACCTCTTTTGTTGTGGTCCTATATGCCCATAACATTGCTGGAATATTCAAATCCAAGTCATCCCGACTTATGTTGCAAACATTTGTCATTGCATGTAAAGAATATTATTGAATGCTTCTACCGTGCCATTTGCCTGGGGATGGTATGGTGTACTCTTATGGTGATGGATATGAAATTCCTCTATTAATGTTGCAATAGTCTTGTTCATAAAGTGAGTTCCTTGATCACTCATAAGTACTCTAGGGCATCCAAACCTTGTGACTACATTCTCAAATAAAAATTGCACTGTTGTATTTGCATTGCAGTCTCTAAATGGATTTGCCTCGGCCCATCTAGTTAAATAGTATGTCGCAATAATAATGTAACTCACTCCCGATCTCTTAGCTGGTGTATTAATTGGCCCAACAAATTCCATTGCCAATTTTTTAAATTCTTGTAACATGACTTGTGGAACTAAGGGCATTTCGTCTCTTCTAGACAACTTCCCAAGTCTCTAACAAACATCACAACTATGACATAATTATTTAGCATATTTATGTAAGATAGACCACCATAATCATGCGTGTAGAATATTTTGGGATGTTTCTTTTCTTGTGTAGTGACCTCCTGCGGCCCCTTCATGTGCCTTTGAAAATATCCAATGTATAAGTTTCCTGCTATCATGTGGTAGTTTTTTTCCTTCACTACAAGTTGCTTCTTCTGTGCTACTATAAATTCTGATGGAGCTGCTCCTTCGCTAAAAAACTGAACTATATCTACAAAATAGTCATCCACCATCTTAATTGCAAATAAATGCGCATCTCGCAAATTCTCATCCAAGATCCTTGCATCTTCAGCTAATAGTATGTGTGACAAATGATCCAGTCCTAAGTTAAACTTTCCTGGTTTCACGATCACCTTGAAGTTGTATTCTTGGAACAATATTATCCAGTTGCATATTCGTCCCCCTAACACTAGCTTGTTCACTAGGTATATCAATGCAGAGTGTTTTKTATACATATTGAAGTGAGATCCAAGTAGGTAATGCCTGAGCTTATGAAAGGCATAAACCATTGCCAAACCTTCTCGTTATGTCGTAGTATAGTTCTTMTTTGTAGATGATAACTTTCTATTGGCGAATGCAATCAGATGGTCTATCTCTTATTCACCCRTTTTTTCCAAAATTKCACCCAATGCTATCGACGATGCATCTATTGATTATTTGGGTTGGTTGTGATTGATGTCAACCCTTGAAGAAATTCCAGTAGAAAATTTCGGTAACACAAAAGTTTGGGTAATGGAACCAAGTTTATTTGATGTATAATGGTATGCACTTTAATATATTTGAAGGAAAGACTATTCTATATGGATAGAACATGTCATGCCATTTCCAGTGGTATGTGGAACATCACATAACTTCTCATGGTTAGAGACTTATGTTCATGTGAAGGTGGAGAATCCTCACGAGTCATCTAGAAGCCCCAAAAGGTCAAAGTAGTCAAAGTGGTTGTGTAACACCTTGTTTCCCCCAGTCTGTAAAAATAACTATACTGGCCAAGAACTATGGCAGACTCAAAGATGTGAATGTGTGATTTTGAATGGACCTTAGTATAAAAGGTATACAAATGTAAATAATGTTATGAATATATGTTGTAGGATTGCTGGGAAGGGAATGTGTTGAAAAGAGACCATGATGGCTGATGAAAGGTGGTGGAAGGCACTTGGAATGGTGGCGTTAACTTCCACTGAAACAAATACTGTATTTGGTCTTCAGTAGCCCGAAGATCAAGAGCAGCTCGCTGGACCCAAAATGAATTACTCGCCAGTTTGGTAGGTGAAGAGGCTCCTTATGAGTTAATGAGGGATGGGGGTGAACCGCCCATACATGGAAGCCTCAGACCTGACCACCACGGGGAAGTTTGTGCCACACACAACCTTGTCGAAAAAGAAAAGGCAGGAAAGAGGTGTGGAAGAGGGCAGTCACGACAGAGATTGCAAGAGGAGAGAAATCAGAAGGACTCTGGAAAAATATACAGAGCGATTGATAAGCAGAGAAGAAGGAGAGTAACCTTCATTCTCGACTTCTGACGAACAGAGACTCAGTCTCACAGCATCGTGGTCTAATCTCGGGGGTGGCTAGTGGTAAGTCCATTCGGAATCATTGAGCCTACAGTTGGGTGGAAACAAGCACCCCTCTTAGCAGTTGCATCAAACATGGTGTTTTTCTGATAAGTGTTATATCTCGTATCTTGAAATTAATATTTTGACATGTATGCTCATGGTTTGTGCAATTATGAATGGTTTCAGTATAAGACTGTTTGTATGGTGTTTTGATCAGAAATGGTGGTTGTATGCTTATATTGGAAAGACCACCTATGGCTTACGTAAATATATACATATATTTTGAACGGATTCAGTTTTCAAGTCTGTTCTCAGGAAATTTATTCCCTTATTTGTCTCAAGTAACGCCCTGGATAGATCTCCCCACAGGGACACCCTTTTTGAAATTTTATCCAAGGATCTCCTGAAGGATTTTATGGCGTAAGTCTTAAAACCCTGCACGAGAGAGAATGGTCCTTTAAGATTTGGTATTTTGGAGTTTCGGTATCCGGGAAATCCAAGGGCAAGTTCCTTTGTACTCGCAAGTTCTGAGACCCCGACTTGCGAAATCCCGATGGAAGAAACCCCGAAATAAGATGAGCAGGTTTAAGAGTTGGTATTTTGGATTTTTGGTATCCAGGAAACCCAAGGGCCAGTTCCCTTGTACTCACAAGTCTCGAAATCCCAACTTGCGAAATCCTGAAACGATAGCATGTGGATAAGTTACGATATTTAGGCATTTCGGTACCCGAAATACCTAAGGGTGAGTTCCCTTGTACTCGCAAGTCCCGAAATCTCGACTTGAGAAATCCCGAAATGACAACATGTAGCTAAATACTGATATTCGGTGTTTCGGTACTCGAAATACCCAAGGACAAATCCCCTTGTACTCGCAAGTCCCAAAATCCTGACTTGCGAAATCCCGAAACGATAGCATGTGGATAAGTTACGATATTTTGGAATTTCGGTACCCGAAATACCCAAGGGAGAGTTCCCTTGTACTCGCAAGTCCCGAAATCCTAACTTGAAAAATCCCGAAATGATAGCATGCAGATAAGTTATGATATTTCAGCATTTCGGTACCTAGAATACCCAAGGGCAAGTTCCCTTGTACTCGCAAGTCCCGAAATCCCGAAACGATAGCATGCGGATAAGTTATGATATTTCAACATTTCAGTACCCGGAATACCCAAGGGTGAGTTCCCTTGTACTCGCAAGTCCCGAAATCCCGATGGAGGAAATCCCAAAATAGTGGACCATGTTTAGAGTTTGGTGTTTCAGAGTTTCGGCTCCCAGGAAACCCAGGTGCGAGACCTCCTGTCGTCGCACATCCCAAAATCCCGATGGAGGAAATCCCAAAATAGTGGATCATGTTTAGAGTTTGGTGTTTCAGAGTTTCAGCTCCGGGAAACCTAGGTGCGAGACCTCTTGTCATCACACATCCTGAAATCCCGATGGAGGAAATCCTGAAATAGTGGAGCATGTTTAGAGTTTGGTGTTTCGAAGTTTCGGCTCCCAGGAAACCTAGGTGCAAGACCTCCTATTGTCGCACATCCCAAAATCTTGATGGAGGAAATCCCAAAATAGTGGAGCATGTTTAGAGTTTGGTGTTTCAGAGATTCAGCTCCTGGGAAACCTAGGTGCGAGATCTCCTGTCATCGCACATCCCGAAATCTCGATGGAGGAAATCATGAAATAGTGGAGCATGTTTAGAGTTTGGTGTTTCGGAGTTTCGGCTCCCGAGAAACCTAGGTGTGAGACCTCCTGTCGTCGCACATCCTAAAATCCTGATGAAGGAAACCACGAAGGGTAGAGCACCAAACTTATTCTAGGTTGTTGTTAATCTTGATAAGTGGTTAGGTCCATTTCAGGTTTCGTCCCTTCGAAAGTCAAGAGAGAAAGGGGTCGCTTGCCTCACGACTCTCCCCATATCGCGATAGAAGAAGTGCCTTCTCGGTAAGGACTATGGGCATATCCACGATCATATGGGGGACTTTAAAAAGGAAATGAGGGTCTACGCTAGGTTCCTTAGAATCTCGGGGAGTGTTGTCCCTCAAGAATAAGGAAAGAAAACCAAAAATCTTCTAGCCATTTGGTGGGTGTGTTACAGGTTGCAAAGAAGAAATTATTTAAATAATAAAGTGAAGTGATTAGTGTACTATAATTCAAAGTAGATACAAAATAAATTATTTAAATAATACATTTAATGGAGAAATTACTAAGTGGACAAGTGGTTAGAAGTGGGTTAGCCCTAAAATAAGGAAAGTGGTTCAAGAGATTTTAGAAGGTAAATAATAAAGTGAAGTGATGAGTGTAATATAAGTCAAAGTGGGTACAAAATAAATTATTTAAATAATAAATTTAATGGATAAATTACTAAGTGGACAAGTGGTTAGAAGTAGGTTAACCCTAAAATAAGGAAAGTGGGTTAAGATGGTTAAAAGGTAACCCCTTGAGGAAGCTACATGAAAGTATAAATAAGAGGCAATACTCTCTCATTTTAATCACACTTGAGCATATTGAATATCTACAAGTGAATGAGGTAACCAAAGGATATCTAAGCTGAATTTAAGAGGGAAGGTGAAGTAAAGAAGGCTGAAATTCAAGGGAGGATAAATTCTTCTGATGATACTTTTTAAGGTATGTTATTTACAGGTCATCTCACCATTTCTACAATAAAAAATTTTCTAGAATGAATCATAAAATTAAATTGGGAGGCCATTGAGGAAACATATCTAGGGAGTTTTGATAAAAATTTCAGCTTGTTGTTCGTTGTAGTTTTGGAGTTACACTCAGTGAAAAATAGGGTTTATGGCTAGTCCTGAAACTAGTCTAAAACATGTGTTTTGGGTAAAAAAGTCATAACTTCTTCATAATAAATCCAAATTCAGTAAGACAAAATGTATTGGTTAGAGTAAATTCTGTAGTATTTTTTGTACCATTTTTAGATCCATACAACAAATATTCCATGTGGGGCATGCTCTAGTAGTTCGCTCTCTAGAATAATCTAAAATTCAACAAGGTATGTCATTTTTGCTATAATTCCTTTTCTGAGAGGTTCAAAGTAGTGAAACTTGGAGGAATTGCATAAAAGACATTGAAGAAAATTTTGTACTATTTTTAGATATTATTCATTACATGTACATAGTTATGATTATTTCAAGTTAGGGCTGTTGACTAATCCAAAATTAGTCATGTGAGACTAAAGTAAAGTTTGATGAAAATGTTAGTCTCTTGTTGTTAAAGTTAAGGAAGTTTTGCAGGTATGTGATCATATACACCAGGTCTATTACAGAGTTACAAATTAGATTTGGATGATGAAATTGATTAGGGATTTTGGTTGAAGTACATGTTGGGTACATGGTTGAGACAAGTAGTTGATGAGTTGGCACATACATGAGGTGTATAGTTGATGATGTTGGTACATATTGATGAGTCATATTTTATGTCTATTTGATGCATGATTGGTACATATTTGGTGCATGTTAGATGCACTCATTGATGGTACATGTTGAGGTACAGACTGGTGCATGTTTGATGCACTTGTTTATGGTACAGGTTGATTACATGTTGTTTGGACATGTTATTGTGACAGGTTATTTGTACAGGTTTGGTTCATGGTTGATGCATTTTTTCATGGTACAGGTTGAGCTACAGGTTGATGTATGGTACATGTTGGCACAGGTTATTGGTACAGGTTTATTACAGGTTGATTGGTATAGGTTTATAGCGGTATATCTCACAATGATAGTGTGGCAGTGGTTCCATCATTCTACTTCTATGTTAGGGTGGTTGGAGGGGGCAAGGACAGGTGGTTGTAGCCACATTATGGTTGTAGCCGAAGAACATAGGGGGTTGTAGCCTCCTTCTGGTTGTAGCCAGAGAATTGGGGAGTTGGAACTTCCCTCAGGTTGTAGCATGAGAAACTAGGGGGTGGAGCCTCCTTTCAGTTGTAGCTAGAAAACAAAGGAAGTTGGTGCTTCCAATGGATGTAATTCTTAAAGACATATAATAAAAACCATTCCGTGGTTTTCTCCTGCTTTGGGTTTCAAYGTAAAAACACTGGTGTATAGTGTATTTGTATGATTTCTCATTTGTTCATTGTTTATTTACTCTGCAACTATTGGATGATAATGCTACATTGATATAACAGTTTCATTTTGTGGTTAAAAATGATTATTTCTCTATTACTGATTCACTCCCCCCTCTCAATAATCCAACAATTGGTATCATAGTCGGTTCCTTCAAGAATCAATTTAACCACTGAAAGGTAGATCATGGAGATAAACAACATGTATAAACATGGAATACCACAATTTGATGGACATAAGTATGCATTCTGGAGTGCAATGATGAAAACATATATACAAGCTCAGGGATTTGAAATTTGAAAATCTATAGTATATGGATACAAAGAACCAACAGTTTCTCCAACAAGTGAAAGAGAAATAAAAATCAGTCAAAATAATTCCAAAGCCATGAATTCACTTCTAAATGGTCTTGGTGAATTTGTATACACCAAAGTTATGCATTGTAAATACGATAAAGAGATTTGGGACAAACTTCAAAATGTTTATGAAGGAGATTCAAAAGTCAAAGCAACAAAGCTTCAAACTTATAGAGGTCAGTTCGAACAACTAAAGATGAAGGAAGATGATAATATTGTAGATTACTTCTTACGAGTCGATGAAATAGTAAATGCAATCATAGGATTGGGAGAAGAAATTAAAGAATCTGTAATTGTTCAAAATATACTAAGATCTATTCCTATGAGATTTGATCCTAAGATATCAACACTAGAGGAAAGAGAAAATCTAGATTCAATAAGCATGGACAAACTGCATGGAATCTTCACAGCATATGAAATGAGAAATGAACAAGAAAATCCAGATATAAAAGAAGCAACTTTCAAAGCATCCAAAAGGTCAAATAAAAAGGGAAAGCAAAAAGAAAAAGAACATAGCAACAACAGTGACATCTCAGAAGATGATGATGAAATGGCCAATTTTGTCAAGAGATTGAATAAGGGAACCAACGACAGATATAAAGGTAAGATTCCATTGATTTGTTTTAATTGTGATGGTATTGGTCATTTTGCTAACAAATGTCCTCATAATAAAAATAAGGGGAATGATGAAGATTACTCAAATAGAAAACAAATATATAAAAGAAAAATAACCACAAAGAAAGTTTTCAAGAAAATCTTATGCACCAAAGAAGACATCTACTCATCGGATGAATATGAAGTAAATGACAGTGAGACACAAAGAGTTATATTCATGGTAGTAGAAAACTTTGATAAATAAGACACCCAAGAAGAATATGAAGAGGCAGAAGTTGACTACCGAGAAGAATTGTTGACTGCCATAGAAGTTATAAGAAGATAAAAGAGGAAAAAGAAGAAGCTACAAGCAGAACTAGACAAGAAGGAAGACACTTAAGAATTAGAGTAGATCATCATGGAATTGAAGGTTCAAGTAGAAGAATATAAAAGAATTAAAGAATAACTCAAAGAACATTTAGAATAAAGAGACATGATCATTGGAAATTTGGAAGCAGATATTGTCACATTGAGAAAGGATCCTCAAAAGAAAAATATGTAGAATAGATCAAACATTTTGGATGGCATTATCAACAGTCAAAGGACAAATCATGAAAATTCTGAACTTTGATACAATCAAATAGAAAAGGGATCAAGCTCCAAAGAAAAAAAACAAGAAACATATTGAAAAAGTTATGCATAAAAACTCAAAGGGGATAAGAAGACCTACAAGGAAGATTATAGGGACACTCCTCCACCGAGAAGATTCATATTTCAGAATCAACGACCAATAGAAACAAATAGGCCTTAGGAAGAAGAAGGATTCATAAGAGTAACTCCTTTCAGAAGATCTGCAACTCCCAGGTATCAAAATCTCTTTTTGATTTTATGTTATGCATGCAATAATTTTGGACATAAAGCTATAAATTACAGAGCTAATAGCAKAAACATAAACAACTTTGAAAGTCATACACAAAATGGTTATCAAAGAAGGCCTAGTGAAACATAGAGAAGAAGCTACAACAAGTCTGAATCATTGAGCACTGAAGTGGAATGCTACAAGTGCAATAACTTTGGACACATGGCCAAAGATTGTAGAATGACAGTCCCTCCTAGAGAACCACAAAAGAACAACAACAGTCACAGATAGGAGCCTCTGAAGAGAGCATGGATAAGAAAGCAGAATGAGTATAGTAATGAATAATGCACAGTTGCTCTATAAGATAAGAAAAAGAAGCATGTTTGTTATGTTGACAGTGGTTTTTCAAAACACGAAGAACAGGTGAACAAAGACCAGGTCCCAGAGATTGTAAGATTGAAAATAAAACGAGATGAAGAAAATTCTACAGAGAAAAGGAAATATGTCAGATACATAAATGTTTGGAAAATAATTGAAAGAAAAGAAGGAAAAGTAAATAAGGTACATGTTCAAGAGATTGTACTTTCAGGCATTGTAGTGAAATATGAATCCACAGACAAAAATAAAGAAGTCAGAGCTCAGAGAGATGATGAATCTACTAATGAATATGATAATGAATACACTTCAGAGAAGGAATTTTTCTGATCCATATGACTTAGAGACTCCTAGATAATATGAATAATAGACAGAGGGAGTCCATTCAGTAGATGAGACAGACCATAGAACCATTCCTTGAGTAGCTTGCAGAATTTGAATAGACATTCAGTGCATTCAGTTAACAAAAGTACAGTATGATAGATTATCAGTTGTAGTAATACTTCATGATAGCACAGTGACATATGAGTCAAAATTATGCACAATTGTGTATCAATGTCTTGAACAATATAGACAAATATGGATGTGAAATCAACTTTTCTGAATGGGGAAATTGAAGAAGAAGTGTGCATTGAACAACTGGTTCCTATAGCATGGTACTTTAGACTGCATAAATATCTACAACATGCATGGTTTAGAAAAGGAAGTGCAGACAACAACCTCTACATCAAGGTAACTCAAGATGGTATTTTATTAATTGAAGTTTATATTGATGATATTATTTTTGGAAGTAATGATGACATTTTAAGCTAGAAATTTGAAAAGGATATGCAGAATGAATTTGAAATGTCATTACTTGGAGAACTATCCTTCTTTCTGGGTCTTCAGATACATCAAAGCATCCAAGGAATTTTTATTTCTCAAACTAAGTATATCATAGAAATGCTAAAGAGGTTCAGAATGGAGGATTGCAAACTAGTCACCACTCCTATGCAAACCCATTGCAAGTTGAGCAAAGATGATGATTCAAAGTCTACAGACCATAGGAAATACAATTCAACGATTGGTAGTTTACTATATCTGACAACATCCAGACCAGATGTAATGCAAGTAGTTGGACAGGTGGCACGATTTCAAGCAACATCAATGGAATCACATGTATTAGCAGTGAAGAGGATTTCATATATCTCAAAGGAACATGAGAGTTTGGATTATGGTATCCAAAAGGAAAGGATCTATCACTTATTGCCTACACAGATGCAGATTGGGCAGGTTGCATTGATGACCAACAAAGAACCAGTGGAGCAACGTTATACTTGGGTGAGTTTTTAGTATCTTGGCTAAGAAAGAAAAAATCATTAGTATCTTTATCTACAGCCGAAGCAGAGTATATTGAAGCAACAAKATGTTATACTCAGGTTATATGRATGAAACAAACTTTGAAAGATATACAGGTTGAGTATGATGAGCCCATTCYAATCTATTGTGATAATACAAGCACCATCAATATCTCAAAGAACCCAGTGCTGCACTCTGAGACGAAGCACATTCCAATAAAGTATCACTTTCTACGGGAACAAGTTGGAGAGAAGAACACCAGAGTTGAATATGTGGGTACAAAAGAACAAGTGGAAGACATCTTTAGAAAACCGCTTCCAAGGGAAGCCTTTGAGTATTTTCGCCAAAGACTCAGATTAATTTCTACTCCAAAATGAATGATTTTGAATGCTAATCTTATATGTCTTATATTTACACGAGGAAGCACCATAAAGAGGACAGTTCAAGTTGGGGAATCATTTTCAAGAAGAGATCAGTTAGGGGGAGTATCCCAAAGGACAGTTCAGTTAGGGGGAGCATCCCCAGATGGAAAGATACCTTTTCCATTGGTGACAAAAGGGGAGAGATTTATCAGATGCAAAGGTAAATGCTTGTAGAAAGAGCATAGAGGCATGGTTCCAGGGGGAGCGATGGTCATAGGGGGAGCATGAGTGATATGAATTCAGCATTGCATCAGAGTGTTTCCATCAATTCCAAAGGGGGATATTGTTGATTATTTGGGTTGGTTGTCATTGATGTCAACCCTTGAAGAAAGTCCGGTAGAAAATTATGGTAGCACAAAGGTTTGGGTAATGGACCCAAGTTTGTTTGATGTATAATGGTATGAGTTTTAATATATTTGAAGCTAAGACTATTCTAGATGGATAGTATATGTCATACCATTTCTGGTGGTATGTGGAACGTCACATAACTCCTCACGATTGGAGAGTAATGGCCATGTGAAGTTGGAGAACCCTTATGAGTCATCTAGAAGCCCCAAATGGTCAAAGTAGTCAAAGTGGTTGCAAAGAAGAAATTATTTAAATAACAAAGTGAAGTGATGAGTGTAATAGAAGTCAAAGTGGATACAAAATAAATTATTTAATAATAAAGTTAATGGAGAAATTACTAAGTGGACAAGTGGTTATAAGTGGGTTAGCCCTAAAATAAGGAAAATGGTTTAAGAGATTTTAGAAGGTAAATAATAAAGTGAAGTGATGAGTGTACTATAAGTCAAAGTGGATACAAAATAAATTATTTAAATAATAAATTTAATGGAGAAATTACTAAGTGGAAAAGTGGTTAGAAGTGGGTTAACCCTAAAATAAGGAAAGTGGGTTAAGATGGTTAAAAGGTAACCCCTTGAGGAAGCTACATGAAAGTATAAATAAGAGGCAAGG
>JASDQU010307397.1:56851-72649 GCA_032191745.1 Picea mariana | reverse complement strand
ACTGAAGAACATTGTGTACTATTTTCATATCTTTATAGGCATGTGATCATATACACCAGGTCTATTACAGAGTCACAAATCAGATTTGGATGATGAAATTGATGAGGGCTTTTGGTTGAGGTACATGTTGGGTACATGGTTGAGAAAATTAGTTGATGACTTGGCACATACATGAGGTGTATAGTTGATGATGTTGGTACATCTTGATGAGTCATAGTTTATGTGTATTTGATGCATGATTGGTACATATTCGGTGCATGGTTGATGCACTCGTTGATGGTACAATTTGAGGTATAGGTTGGTGCGTGGTTGATGCACTTGTTTATGGTACAAGTTGATTACATGTTGTTTGGATAGGTTATTGTGATAGATTATTTGTACAGGTTTGGTGCATGGTTGATGCATTTGTTTATGGTACAGGTTGAGGTACATGTTGGCACAGGTTATTGGTATAGGTTGATTACATGTTGATTGGTACAGGTTTACAGTGGTATATCTCACAGTGATAGTGTGACAGTGGTTCCATCATTCTACTTCTTCATCAAGATGGTTGGATGGGGCAATGAAACGTGGTTGTAGACACCTTCTAGTTGTAGCCAAAGAACATAGGGGGTTGTATCCTCCTTCTAGTTATAGCCAAAGAATTGGGGAGTTGGAGCTTCCATTAGGTTGTAGCATGAGAAAATAGAGGGTTGGAGCCTCCTTCCAGTTGCAGCTAGAAAACAAAGGAAGTTGGTGCTTCCAATGAATGTAATTCTTAAAGACATATAAAAAAAAGAATTATGTGGTTTTCTCCCTCTTTGGGTTTCCATGTAAAACACTGGTTTACTGCGTATGTGTATGATCGATCATTTGTTCATTGTTTATTTACTCTGCAACTATTGGATGATAATTTGATATAACACTTGCATTTTGTGGTTAAAAAGGATTATTTCTCTATTACTTATTCACCCCCCCCCCGCTCTAAGTAATCCAACAACATCAACATGTACATGAAATTCTTTGCTCCAGTTAGGAAAAATGAGAATCGGCATGGTGATCATCTTATTTTTCAATGTATCCAGACTCTTCTAAAATTTGTCATTCCACTGATACTTCACTTCCTTCTTCAACAATTTCTCCATAGAGGTTTTGATTTGTGCATATCATTTGATGAACTTTCTATAATACTTTGTATCACCTAATGTGGACTTCAATTGTCACACTGAAGTCACTGGTGGAAAATCAACAATCACGACTATCTTGGTAGGGTCCATTATCAACCCTTGTTTACACACCACATGGCCTAACCAAATTTCAAAAGGTGCACAAAAAATGAATTTCTTCAAATTCAATGAGATTTGGTATTTCCTAAACTTATTCAACATTAAGCACAAAAGTTCAACATGATATTTCAATAGACTAAATATTGTCCAGTCATCTGTATACACTTCTAAAAAATTATGAATAAACTCTTTGAAGGCTGTGACAACTACTCTAGAAAATATCGTTGGTGCATTCTTCAACCCAAACAACATAATTGTATACTAGTAACAAACCCATTATGTCGCAAAGGTCATCTTATATCAATCTTGTTGTGCAATCTTGATCTCGTGGTATCCTGAGAATCTGTCTAAAAAAAGAATGAGCTTCTTGACCTGCTACATTCTCTAGTACTTCATCAGTAAAAGGTGTAGGAAAAGGGTCATGTAAACATGCATCGTTCAACTTCCTCAGATCTATGCAGATCCTAATTCCTCATGTCTTCTTGTATTGAATGACCATAGGGATGATCTACTTTGATTCTTCAACAAGTTCTATAATTAAAACCTCTAACATTTTTTCTACCTATGCTTTTACCTTCTCCTTATATTTTGGGTTCATTCTATAGGGTCTCTGTCGCACGAGTTTCACATCTGGTTTTCCGCAGACTCTTCATTTATCCTAATTCCATAGGGATTACTTTCATCTATGAGAACTTCATTGGAAATAGATACCGGTACTCGTGTAGTAATCCAAAAATATTCTCAATTGTTTCCTTGCTCTAGTAATGTCCTATGTGCACAAAATTAGGTTTCTCTTTTGTACCAATGCTCACTTTACATGCCCTTAAGGGATTTTCATATATGGATGAATCAAGCTTCGGCCCTTCGACTGGATGCTCCCCTTCAATCTCTGATATCTTCAAATTCCTTGGATCTTCCTCATCTTGGGATTCTTTTGTGACATTATAGTAGTGCAAGACCTCTTCAACTATTGCAGTGACTCTAGGAGCACTATACAAAGGTGTTGATCCCAACAAGTCCTCTGATGCAAAAATATTATTCTTGAGAACCTGCAATGATGAATCAATCAAAGGATTATTACTTTCAAAATTGAATGTTACCTTGATGTTCCTAGTCAACTCTTCCTGATCTCATGTCCCTCTGCGCACTTCTAATTCGATGTACCAATTCTTAGGAATTGTGTCTAGAGTATGCACAAATAAGTGAGTCCATTCTTGTTTTGGTATCAATCTCCATTGTGTAGTACACTTCATAACATGATCTACTAGACAACTTAATTCACTATACTTCGGCATGATACTATCATATTCTGTCCCAAATTTTACTTGTAGTAACCTTTTGCATTGCTGCCAATATTTTATACCATCTTTGTGCGTAGCCCACCATCTCATTGAATTTTCTTTTAGTGTGACATCTAAGGCCATGAGTCTCTGTTGATATGGAATCTGCATTTCAAACTCATTGATAAGAGATTCTATAGGTGTCAGGCTAGTATACATTGGAGGTTAGACTATTTTGGTCCCAATCCATCTCAATGCACGGGTAATTCGAGCACACTTCCTAGTCGGCACTTCATGTAGTATTTGTTGCCAATTCTCTAGGGCATATTCTAATTCTGACGCACATGAGATAATACTCCTCCAAATGAGTACGCCTTCAGTGGTAGGGTTCACTTAATCATTCATCTGCGTATTCATATTGTACATATTATCAATCTATTTTCTATTTATTGGTTCTACATACCTTTTCCCTTTAGTGGGTTCTAATGGCACAATTACCTTTAAGTCTTCCACTTCAAATACCATCTTCCTTTTCTTTAGTTCAATGATCGTTTGATTATCAAATTCTCAATCCAATCCCAATAGTGTTGGATATGGTTTGTTTCCATCTACTATGTCAATCACTTCGAAGTCTGCTACACTGTGCACTCTTTTGATATTGACATTTACTCGTGTTAACCTTCTGAATGGGACAATATTATGTTGGTTCTCTAATATCAACTAGATAGGAGACCAAATCAACTTCGACTAGCCCATCATCTCCTAGGTCTGTCTCAATATAAAATTTACATCTGAACCTAAATCCAAAATTGTATTATCCATTTCATAAGATCCTATCTGCACATTCATCATGAACTCCCTATTGGTTCATTCTTACTTTGCACCTGGTTAACTACTCTATGTACTACAGGTTGCTCTCTTTCTTGGGCACAATAGTCAATCATTTTGCATAGACTATTCAACGTAGATTCATCCTTCATTAAATTTAATAAACTTCTTAAAAATATATTTAAAGTAATTAACTTATCAGTTCATTTCTTAGAATGATCATAGACTGGAGGAATATCATATGCCAGTGGCCTATCATACAACAACGATGCAGTCAAAGTTGATGCTATCTAGTCTACTCCCATCAATTCATTTCTTTCTTGCTAGCAAGTTTCTTTCTCTTTACTTGGGTCAAATAATGGTAATGGCTCTGTTGCTTTCCTTACCCACTGGTGAATGTTATTCCCTTGATCTTTTGTTTCTTCTTCAATTCTCGTTCCTCTGATTGTAACTGTTTCCATCTTAGGTTTATCATTGTGCACTTCAGATGCTATCATCTGTATGTTCTAGTTCTGGTTCTGGTTCCCTCTTTCCTACCATTTCACTAGAAGTTGAGGACAACAGTCCATCGCATGGTCCAGTTCTGTGTAGTATGTGCATGTTGTGCAAGGATTCAAGGAATCTCTCGCCAAATTTACCAGTTTATTGCAATTATAAAAAATCATTGGTCCTTCTTCTCCTCTACCAAATCCTCCTCGATCTCGAACTCTATCAAATCCTCCTCGTCCACCCTGGTTATAGCCTCTTAGAGTATTATACCGTGGAACCCCTCCTTCTACGGTGAAATTTTCTTCTTGGATTCTGTAAGCATCCGTAGTGTTCTCTCTCATTAAGTCGAATGCGCTACAGTCTTTCTCATCATGTCCTACAGATTTTGAAAACATAACAACTTCCTAGTTGTACTATGGTACTTCTGCAACAATGGAAAAGAAGTTGGATGATTTTCCAATATCTTTCATATTTCATAATATCCTACTCCTCCTATCAATGGGTTCGATGTAGTACTTACCTTTGGTGATGTTGATTGAATTTGGTTTGCTACGCTACTTTCACTATTTTGACTATTGTTCTGACTTCCTCCACTAACTACAATTTCTCTTAACAAAGTTCTAGTTTCTAATTTAGATATTGGTGATGTACACATGGTCCTGAGTTTGACACAAATTCCGATATGAGATGGACTTTTTTCTTCTGCTGGACTACACTAAGGATCCTTTTCTATCTCTTTCCTTTCTCTGCATGATGTGATCTGAAGCACTACATCGGGGTCTCTTTTCTCAAACATTCTATGTTTCTCTTATCTCTCAACCATAATGTCCTTCTTACAATACCTAAACCTTTTCCCACAGTGAAATACTCCAATATCTATGTGTGAGTCACTATATTCCTCTCTCAAAATCCTTAGTCCATTTGTTCCTTACTCATACTTGTCCACCCTTAGACCATCTTATGGTCATCCCCTAGTCCCCCTATGTTTTCAAAGGCGCCTAGTAGTGAGATTCCATATTCATAACATTTTTGTCACACAACAAGATCTTTATCCAGGTAGACAATGCATTCAAAAATATTTCACGCGGATACTTGAAGAATGAATTCATCTCTGCGACACTATATGACTCATTACAATCTATTGCAAACTTTGTAATGTAACCCCCCAATACACTTTTCAACCAAAAATCAATTGTGCGAGAAACTTAATTACTTAATTTATTCAACTATTTGATCAATTCAAGGGTCCATTTTCTTGGAGTCTAACCTCAATATCTCCCAACATTCTCCACTAGCCTTTCTAACCATTTAGTCAAAATTATTGTGAATTCACCAAAGAAGGTTTAATGAAGGTTTGTAAACACATACCTTTGCAAACATTGTTTGCCATTGAGTCATGGGTTCCTATTTTTTTCTCTGGAAAATTAGTGTTGCTTCCTCTCGAACCATTATGTGATTTCTTCCTTATTCAACCTCCAAATAATTCCCCTCAGTTACAAATCCAAGTCTTGGCAACATAACCATTTGTTGGAACGTAGTGGGAATACATGGGGTTAATCATTAACAAACCAACAAAACCCTTAGATACCAACCCTTTCGACATCACCTACAAAGCAAGTGAAGTCTCACCTGAGGCATCTATAGGGGATGTTGGAACCAAGGTTCTATAGTGATGAGGGGAAGTGATGTATTCAACATAACCATACTACTCATTATCCATTCATCTACTGTGTGTGTAGTTTATGTTATTTAACATTCAATATACTCTATGCAAAACATTTTCATTCATTCATCATTTACTTAAGTGTGCATAACCATGAAAACATACATCAATGATATATTCAAAATACTAAAAATTTATCATAATTGTGCAGTAACAATAAACATCATAAACATAACACACAAACGCATCACGACACAAGGTTTTAATGTGGTTCAGCCCAACTGGGCTGCGTCCACAACGACTCACTTCTTATATTAGTCATTTATAATCTCCTTACAACTGCACACTGCACTTACAAAAATATGCAACAATAACCATTACTCAAACCTACCTAGTCATTCTACTGCAGTGCGAGCCTCACTCCTCAGTCATACCTCAAAAATATTCCTCAAGACTTATCCAAAACTCAACTAACTCAAAATAACTCACCATCACTAACTCAATTACTCATCGGCTACCTTCTACCCAAAAACCAATTAAAATTTATAGTTTTACAATAGGGATAATCCTGTTACAATGTGAACAAATTGTCCCAAAATCCTAACTACTTTCCACCTTTTTCATGCTGCCTCCCGAACATGCTCCAATTTCCTTGAGCTCGCACTGCTCCAAAATGTCGCGTGATCTGTTCCTGTGCGATTACCAAGACTTATCCAAAATTCATGTCCAACACCATGTCGCATCCCAAAAGTGCATGAGAATTAACAAACCTTTGGGTCGTGGCAATGGTTTTCTCCATGCTACATGGCACAATCTCTATGGTGTCACATGGTACAAGGCCTCATACCAAAATGGCCTTTCTACTCATGTGACAATGGTTTATGTTTTGGCCATACCACTGCCTCATGCGGCTCCCACAACAATTGCCACCATGCTACCAAATTCCAGCCTGTAAGTCCACGCCACCTCTACCATGTCACTTATGTCATGTCGCCTTCACATCATGTTGATTTCATGTACAATAAAATACCCAAACTTTCCCAAATTTATAATTTTTTCAATTTTCCAAAAATGTATAATTCTGAAATTTTTCCTGGGCTTCCACGAGACCCTAAATCTTTATTAAGTCTCCAAAATAATAAAAATGGAGTAATCTTATTAATATTACCCTGTCCCCTAAAAAATAAAATAAAAATAAATAGCATTTACATAATATAGCCCCAAAAATCATTACTTTATAGTCTTAATAAATAACCCTACTGATTGAAAAATTTCTCACGAACAATCCCATTGACAATCTATAGGAAAATCAACCAAAACTTGAGTTCACATGAAAAAATAATATTCATAAAATATCCATCATATACCCATTAATGGGATCATTAAGACGTCCATAAAATTATACAACAAATCACAAGCAACATATCTCCTCAAAGAGAGAAATCATAGAAAGTGAGGATGTTCATAATTTGAGGATTGACCATACTCAATCTCCCAGATGTGATAATGATCAATAAACCAGCCTTGGAGAGCCCATATTCTAGTTTATTCCTTTCCCTATAGACATGATAAAAATAATTTTGATTAAAAGTAATAGTAAAGGATTGGATTTCCTCGAAAGTATGCATTAACAAAAAAAAATTCTAAAGAGAGAATCTTTATTAGAATCTTTATCAATAAACTATGAAGTAATTATACTTTTATAAATATACTATGAAGTAATATTTAAGTACACACCTCATTACATTTCACATTTTTACCAATATTCATTGACTTGTTTGAACACAATTTTGGGCTTTTTCTTTTAGATAAATTTGTAAAAGTTATATTTTGTCGAAAAATTTTACAAACCACTACTTATAACCATAATTTAACACACATTTGGTAATATTTGTTGGTGTAATATGTTGCACCTTATTGGTCCAATGCATCGTTTCCAAGCCATTGCTATTTCCTTTAGTTGATTTAGGTGTTTTCTTATAGTTGTAGTAGTTAAGTTTCACTTAATTGTTTCCTTTACCTTGCTTTTAGGAAATATTCATGGCATGCCATTACATGACTGTCTTTTCAAATATTGACTCTAGTAGGATATTGTATATGTAGTGATTCACCCTTCATTCTTGGGTAGATGATTTAGTTTGTTAATGAGTATTGCATACCTTATATGGATCTGTGTTCTTCTCTTTGATCTTCATTTCTTCTCCATTATACTTTGCATCTTGGGTGGCTTAGTAGCTGAATTATACATGGTATTAGAGATTAAGACACTCCAAGAAGAAGTTTACATTGCTGAGAAAACCATATTTTTGAGGGTTCATTGTGCTCATTTAATCTAATACACATTGCTTGGAGGTCATACAAGATTTTTCTTCCTCAGCTAGAGTGAATCATTTACAATGTTGGTAGCTTACTTCTCAATGAGACTGACCTTATTCTAGATCGTGGTATCAATAGTGCTCTTCAAGAGAGTTACAGTTCTAGAAACACACATTGTTTTTATTTTCCTCCATGATTTGTTTCAAAGTGTTAAAAGTGATACTCAGAATTATTAGTTGTTCTAGGAGCAATTTGTAGCAAATATAGAAGTGTCAAGGACACCACTTGATTTCCAAAGCATATCTCAAAGTCTACTATATATCGTTTCTCCATAAACATTCCAAAAACAATCTTGTAACTACTTCTTTAGACCCATTGGAATGCTATGGATCACCTGTAGTATCCTATTGAAAATAATTTGAAGCTGAAAATCCATCAATTCCACTTAGATTTGTAGCACACTCACCCTGTAACAATGGATCAGTCTCAAGTAACCCTTCTTATTCCTTTGAACTACTACGAATGGAAGTCAAAAGTATTGATTTTCTTGAGGAATAAAGGCCTATACATAATCACTATGGGAACCAAGGTTGAACTCACAACTGATGTTGAAAAAACTAAATGGCTTAATCAGTGAGATGAAGCATATGGATTGCTTTGTCTCTCTATATCTCATGATTTACTATTTCACATTAAATTTGAAAAATCACTAAATGAAATATGGACCGTGTTGGAAGGGTTATTTGGGAAGTGGGACATATTAAGGGGTCATCAACTAGAGAATGAGATCATTAGTTTGAGCCCCAAAAAACTGACACAATCCGAGATTTTTTCTCTAAGCTAAAATCACTAAGATTGTAGATCAAGTTCTATGGAATTGATAAGGAGAACGAAAATCTTGTTTTGTCCATTCTTGAAAAACTTAGTCTATACTACTCTATTTTTGTTCCTACCATTTTTGCTACTAAGGACAAACTTGGAGCTACTTGGAAAATGTCGACTCTTAACAACTTTGATGAAAAACTAACAAGGGAGAAAGACAAACTTGTTCAAATTGGGACCTTGAAAATTTCAAAGGCTCATTCCCTTGTTGCAAATCAGGACACTAAGGACTCAAGGGAATCCAACAATAACATGGAGAAAAAAAAGAATAGAGACACACAAAAAAAGGATTAGAAATCAAAATATTCTCATGAGACCCTTCATTCGAAAGAAAGAAAGCCCAAGAGTGAAAAGGTCAAATGTTTCTATTGAAAAAATCCCAACCATGATGAACAATAATCCATGAATTAGTATATTTATAAAATGGACCAATCTCTTCTTAAGAAAACTAATATCAATGTGTCTAATTTTGTCAAGAAAAATTCATCATTGAAGCAGTCTTCAAAGGCACAAAAATGCAAAGGAAGAGGAAAGGGATCAAACCATTGTATTAGTTGCTTCTCAACTTTATTTATGGGTACTTGATTTAGGTGCTTCACATCATATGGAGCCATCACACAATGATTTTGCATCTCTGGATCCCTTTATGAAGCCAACTATTCTCATGGGGGATAATACATTTATTGAGGTATGTTCAAAATCATTGATTGAGGTGGTTGATAGGACATCCCAAAATGTTCTTTTTGTACCATCACTCTCTACAATTCGGCTTTCCATTTAACAAATAACTCACTCTAGTTTAGGGAATGACTTGAGTTTACCCCAAATTCCATGGTCATTAATGAGATCATGAATGGAGCTATGGTTTTTGTTGGGAAAACTGATCACTAGTCCAAGTTGTACCTCTTGTCTAACTCCATTCCCAAATCTCCGTTTGTAGTACTTATCACTTATTCTAACAAGGTAATTATATTGTAGCATGAATGCTTTGGTCACCTAAACTACTACTAATTGTAGCAGATAGATTAGTAGGGTATGGTTATGGTGATGCCAAAAGTTTAGTTCTTTGATGGTGTTTACCTGGGATGCATACTTGGAAAACATACATAAGAGAAATTTGACAACGACAAGGCATGGTGAGCCTCAACTTTCCTTGAGCTTGTTCAAAGTCATTTAATCGGTCCATTTCCTCATCCTTCCATGAGCAGAGCCAAGTATGTTTTGAAATCCATTTATGACTATTAAAGGCACACTTTGGTGCACTTTCTCAAGTAGAAATTAGAGGTTTTTGAGTTCTTCTAAAACTTTAAATCCCTTATAGAGAAGCAATCTGGAAAGGTAATCAAAATTCTACTTATGGAAAATGAGGTGGAGCATGTGAAGAAATACTTTGATTATCTTTGTGCCTTTGAAGGCATTGAATTGTAGAGGACAATCCCTTATACTCCTCAATATAATGAAGTGGAAGAATGCAAAAATAGACCCTTGAAGGAGATGACTAATTACATGTTGTAGTGGAAATTTCTTTCTCTGAAGCTTTGGGTAGAAGCTATTAATTGTTCCTACAAAATCCAAAATTGATTTACTCACAAATCCTTTTAAGGGAGTTACTCCATTCGACGTTTGTAGCGGTCAGAAACCGAACGTTAGAAATCTTAGAGTGTTTGGATCTTGAGTATGGGCTTACATTATAGTAGGAAAATACAAGGCATTGGATCCTCAAAGACAAGAGTGCATATTTGTGGGATATCTAGATGGTTTTATGGGCTATAAGCTTCTAAACCCCATCACCAAACTAATTTTTATTGAAATAAGTGTCAAATTTGAAGAGGGCTCTTTAAATGCCATTGAAAGTGAACATGCTACAAAGCCAATCGACAACTACATATAGCCTATAATTGTTTCTATTTGTCCAATAGGCACAAATTGTGTTTCTATAAATTGTGAAGATTTGATATTTGTCTACATAGATGCTTCGTCCATCACCTCAATTGATGCAATAGAAGATGGTGAAGAACAAGACAATACAGATGCTAATGTAGAGGATTTTGCAGATTTGGAAGTAATACCACATTGAGAGAGGAAAAATTTTTAGGAAACAAGTGATTTTGTTGGGTATACAACATGCATAAGTGGGATGCGCTCTCAGTTCCAAGGTGATCCACAAGAACTTTCTAATACAAAACCTCTACTACCCATCCATTGATGCATATAAATTTCTACAGATCCTCAGAATTTACAAGAGGCTACTAGAAATATTGAGTGGGATGCAACTATTTAGGAGGAGTATCATTGTCTGATGAGGAACCATGCCTAGGAGTTAGTTTCTCTACCTCCAGAATAAAAATTGTTCGGTGCAACTGGATTTATCAGAAAATTTTTGCAGTGGATGGTTTGGTGAACAATCAAAAGGATCAAGTGGTGGTAAATGGATTCTCAAAGGTGCTTGGGCTTGAATACAATGAAACATTTTTAACTATTGCGAAGATGGAATCAATTCATCTTATGCTCATCATTGTTGTATCTCAATGCTGGGCAATTCATCAAATGGACATGAAGAGTACATTTATTCCTAGGTATTTTGAAGAAGATATTTACATGGAGAAGCCACCGGGGTTCTTTCAAGACTCTAAGATGGTGTGTAGACTTAGGAAATCATTGTATGGCCTCAAATAGACCTCTTGGGCCTGATATGCCAAGATGGATTCCTTCTTAATATCCCATGGATTCTCCCACTGCCATTCATATCCCAACATATACATTATGTGGAAAGATGATTCTCTCCTATTTGTAGTCCTCTATGTAGATGAATTATTGATTATCTTATAGATATCCATTGGTACTATGAAATTTGCCTTTCATGCCAAGTTCTGAATGAGTGATTTAGGGTTTCTACACTACTTCCTTAGGATTGAAATAACCTAATTTGATTGTGAGCTAATCATGGTATAGTCCTTATAAACTCAATATCTACTTTCATGATTTTAGATGGATGATTGCAAGATTGTTGCATGCCCCTTCCTCTCAACCATTAAAATCAAGGTTTCTTGCTCACCACCTTTGGTTGAAAAGACCAGGTATAGACAACTGGTTGAGAGTTTGTTCTATCTCACTCACACCAAGCTCAACATTTATTATGTGGTGGGTGTTGTATCTAGATTTATGCAAGAACCCCATGAACTGCACTAGAAGGTAGTGAAGAGAATTCTTCACTATGTTGAGGGAACTCATAGGTTCATCATAAACTATGAAGCAAGTTATGACCTTGATTTAGTGGGGTACATAGATTCTAATTTTGTAGGCAATGCCACACATAACAAGTCTACTTCTGGCTACCTATTCACTACCGGTTCTTATCCTATTTTCTAGTCAAGCAAGAAATAGTATGCCACTTCTCTTTAGACCATAGAGGAAGAGTATTGAGGTGTTTTAGATGCATTAACCAAAGCCATTTGGTCACATCACATTCTTATTGGGTTTTCCATTCAATACTTCTATCCTATTGTCATATTTTGTGACAATCATGTTGGAAAATTGGTTGTCATTGATTTCAACCTTAGAAGAATCCCTAGCTCCTAAAAGTGATGATGATGTGTCCATTTGAACAAGCCTTGAAGAGCCTTAAAGGAGCCTTGGCATAAACATGTATAACTCCAAAGTGGTCCCCTTATGGTGTAGATTTTAAGCATGGCCCTCATGGGATGAGATAACATGTGGTTTTTTCCACATTACCACTTTTATTTGTACACAAATGGAGCCCGCAAGATGTCCAATATAAAGATTGCAAGATGTATATTGTTGAAAGTATTAATTTTTTGTCAATTTGGACACCCTATCTTTGAGGGAATTTTTACCCTAAATAACTAAATCAAATGGAAGCACAAGTCACATGTTTGGAAATATTTTTCTGATACCTTTTCAACAATATATGGACGTCCCTCTAAATCCCTATAAATGAGGAGATATGAGTTTTTTCGTTCGACAACCCAACCAGAAAATTGAGGTCAGATCAACTAATTTTGGGGGACAGAATTACTATAGATACATGATAGAATTTCACATTTTTAGTGAAACCAACAAAGATATCAGGTTTGAGGTGTTCTCAAGGTGTTGGGGGCATCTTTCTGGTGTACAAAGGAAGTCTAAAAGATTCTCTTAAGGCCTTTCTTATTCTCAAGGTATGTTATGAAGTTGTGATGTTGTTGTGAAGTTGTGATGTTGTCGTATGCTCTGCTATAAAGTTGTGATGTTTCCATGAGTGGATGTTTTTGTTAGTGATTACATCATGGGAATTATGTTATGAGGCTTGCTAGGGTTTGAAGGATTTTCTATAGAATGAAGCATGCAGGTGAAGTCAGAAGTATTCTGTGTATGAAGATCTTGGATTAGTGATATCTTATTGAGTTGGTAATTAGTTGAGAAGATTGGTATCTTCATTCGGTAGGTTGGTTCCTATGCTTTAAGGAGTGGGTGCTTCCTTCCAGTTGGAGTTGTTAAAGACATGGGGTTGGTGCCTCCTTCCAGTCATTGTAGGTAAATCAGGGAGTTGGAGATTCCTTCAGGTTGGTGCCTCCTTAAAGTTGGTACTGGAGAATCTTGGAAGTTGGTGATTCCTATGAATGTAATCTTAACATGATATAAGAAAATAATTTTGTGGTTTTCTCTTGTTTGTGTTTCCACATAAAAATCATTGTGTTCTATGTATGTTTTTTTTTTTGATGATGAATAGCATTGCTAATGGTTAATGTTTACATGATGTGCTTAAATTTAAAAATGGTAAAAAGTGCTCAATCCTTATTCAACCCCCCCTCTTAGCAATGGTGAATATTCTAACAAATTAGAGTACCATGCAGATCTCATGGGATCTGATTCATTGGAAACAAATCAAGAACATTGAGATCCATATGCATTTGATATTAGAGATGATTCATGGGAAGCTCATTGATCTTTATTATTGTCTGACCATGGAGTAGGTTGCCAACATCTTCACCAATCCTTTTACAGAGGGAAAGTTCACTTATTTATGAGCTTTTCTTGTGGTGTAGGAGGATTCTTCTCCTGAGTAGGCTACCTAGCCTTCTCTCATCTATCCTATTGTGGTGGTGGTGGTGGGGGGGGGGTGGTTTCCCTTTCTCATTTTTGTGTGTTTATTTTGTACATGGGTAGCTCATATGGTTGTTCATTTGCAGGGACCCATTTTTGTTTTGTCACCACATACTCACCTAAGTTAAACTTAAGGGGGGATGTTGGTGTAATATGTTATAGCTTGCTAGTCTAGTGCACTTTTTCCGGCTCACTGATGTTTCCTTTAGTTTATTTAAGAACTTTCCTATAGTTGTAGCAGTTAAGATTCACACATCTATTTTCTTTTCCTTGCTTTTAGGCAAGATTTGTGGCATGCCATTGCATGGCCCTCTTTCCTAATATTGACTCTAACAAGCTATTGTATTTGTAGTGTTTCTCCCTTCATTCATGGGTAAGTGTTTCAATTTGTTAATGAGCATTGCATACCTTATGAAAATATGTATTCTTATCTTTGATATTTGTTTCCTCCCCATTAGACTCTACACCTTTGGTGGCTCAATAGCCAAATTCTACAATATTTTGTCTAATCTATGATTATGAGTACATTTAACTTAGCCAAAGTTACTAACTAAGATATATTGATAACTTGTGTGTGATGCTTTTAGATTGATGGGTTGCAAAATTCAAGAGGTAATGAATTACTTACCTTTGTTACCTTTTTTGTTTTTAATATTTATCCATTTATAGTAAGGGGTTTAAAATTAATGCAAGTACAATTGGCTTTAGACATCTTACTATGTTCATACTAGAAGGAGACATTAATTTGTTTTAGATTTAAATTGTCTAACTTTTGATGTTTCCTCATCCCATCGAAGGGGTTTTTTATTGTGATTGACTACATAACAAGGGAAGGAACTACAATAATAGCCAAATCATAGCCTTGAAAAGGAGGGATGGGATCCTTAGTTGAAATTATTGGTCTCAACTACTCAACATTTGGTTTGTTGCATCATGAGATTTATTCTTTGAAGGTCATTATCCTTTGCATTTATTTCATTTATCTATTTATCTTCTTACCCTTGAGGGATCGACATTGTTGGAAAGGGATTTTGCAAATGGCTTAATTCTAGAAAAGTCTCACAATGAAAACTCATATTATCATAGTATAAGACATAAGACCAATCCCACATTGTATTGTGATATGATCTTGTAAAATTTCACTTAGGTCAACCTTAGACACTTATTCTAGTAAAGGTAACGATTTCCTTTCAAGAATTAGATCCATATTCTACTAAAGGTAGTGATTTCCTTTTAAGAATTGGAGGGAATCAACTACATTGAGAAATTTACCAATAATATTTCTAATCACTTTAGCAACAAGCTGAGTTGCAGAGAAACAAGTCCCTGCCAAAAAGGCAGGAATCTATGGAAGGAAGATAAGCACATGTAGGATGTGTCTTTTATAACTGTTATTGATGAGTATGAAAAGCATAGTGCTTCCTTGCATTTGATCTTTTAGAAATGTCATTCATGAGAAGAACAAGCATACATAAAATTTGTTTAAAATGCATGCACTTAACTTCATGGTTTCAGGTTTCATCTATGTCGGTTGAATGTGTGATCGAGGGAAATATGAGATTGGTTGGGATGTTTGACTACAAGACAGACCATACCTAAATTAAATTATCTCAAAACAATAATTAGAACCATATTAATCATGCCATCATCAAAGAGTACAAAATCTAATATTAAACAGGAAACACTTTCTTATTAGATTCTAAACTAAATGATATCCTTAGGATCTAATCATAATGGTTAGTAATCTATTGGAGCATACTTTGTATTCTAAGATATCTAGTATAGATCCCGAGTAATACATGATGGTCAGGGCATAGTCCTCTTGTTTTAGTCAGCTGGCAGAGCTGGCAAGAAAACCTGAATAACCCGATAGACAAACTATAGGGATTTGGGCAAGACATCGTTGTTAACTTGATAGTGAGCCTCTAGGGAGCCGACCATAAACCTGATGAAGCCTTTCACCCATGAGAGA
>JASDQU010307397.1:31459-45429 GCA_032191745.1 Picea mariana | reverse complement strand
TAGTAGAGAGTATATTCCTGAGTGTTGTTCTCGGTGACACTATATCAGTCAGGTGATTGATTTATTTATCTAAAGAGGGCTTCAGGTAATCTAGGTCAATCCATACATAGGTGTTGTCTGATGCGCTACCACTCGAAGGGTACCAACAGGGGTTACAAGGGTGGCCAAAAGATGTTCCCTTAAGTACCACTTGTATTTCCTGCATGTATGAATCCCTCAAATGTGCATTTATGCACGTAACAACAAATCTATGTGGCTTAAAGATGTCGAAATACGTCTCTACCCTAAAAAAAAATTTAACCCACACTTTTTCCCGAGGAAAGTGCTCTGATACCACTTGTAATATACCAGATATAAAAAGTATGCAGAACAGAAATAAAATGCTAGAAAAGGCATAATAACAACAATATAACTAGAACAATCACCACAATAGCACTGAAATGATATAAGAATGACAATAGAAATAGCACTTTGATTCTGAAAGCAATGTTCACGGGCCTCTTTGAGGGGGCAACCTCTAGTTGAGAGGAGCTCTTTTACAATAATATCCAAGCTAGGGTTCTCATACCCTCAACTCCTATTTATACTAAATATGTCTATCAAAAGAAGCATCTAGAGGAAGATCCTTCTAGAAGCAGAATCTTCTATTAGGTCTTCTTACATTCGACTTATTCTATTTTATTGCAAGGCCTTATTAATATTGACTTTTATTACATCTGAATATATTGTTCTACCTATGTGTGGGTTAGGACCCAAACAGTATGCCACTGGATGCCCGTGCTGAGTGAGAACTGCACCCACAACATAGTCATATGCATCAGTCTCAATCTCGAACGATTGTTGCAGATCAAGCAAGGAGAGTACTAGAGCTAAGAAAAAGCGATGCTTTAGATCATTGAATGCTCACTTTTTCTCCTTCCACCACACTAAATTGGATCTACCACCACCCTTGGTCACCTGGCTGAGGGCCCATGCAACATGGGAGAATCCCAACACGAACCGTTGGTGGAAGTTGGCTAGTCCCAAGAAGCTCCAAATCTTGGTTAGTGTGGTCGGGGCTGTCCAGTCACAGATGACTTGGATCTTATCTGGATCGACATGTACCCCATGCCCATCAACAATGTATCCCAATTATTGGAACTTGTTCATTCCAGAAGAGCATTTTTCCAAGTTGGCATATAGCTTGTGTTTCTGCATAGTGCTCAAAACCTGTTGAATATGTCGCATGTGCTCCTCCCACATTTTGCGGAAGATGAGGATGTCATCCAAATATATGACCACAAAGGAGTTGGAGAAGGGTCTCAGTATATCATCCATCAACCTCATGAAAGTGGATGGTTCATTTTTTAAGCCAAAGGGCATGACTAGCCATTCAAAGAGACCTTCTTTAGATTTGAAGGTTGTCTTCCATACATAATTTGGTTCGATGGGAACTTGGTGGTAGCCAAACTTTAGGTCAATATTGCTGAAGAAATTTCCCCCCTTGAGTTGGTCAAGAAGGTCATCAATCCTGGGAATGGGGTACCGGTTCCTGACTATGATTTTGTTTAAGGCTTTGTAATCAATGCAGAGTCGCCACGTCATGTCCTTCTTCTGCACTAGTACAATCGGGCTTCCACAAGGGGAGGAGTTGGGTTTGATGTACCCCTTTTGAAGAAACTCTTGGATATTTCTCTTGATTTCATCATTTTCCATCAATGAGGGATGATAGACTTGTCCATTAGGTAGAGGTGTGACGGGGGTCAGATCAATTGGATGCTTGAATTGGCAGTGTGTCAGTACCCCTATAGGTAAGAAGAAGATGTATTTGTATTATTCCATGATCCTATACACTCGTTTTTGTTGCAAAGAGATAATCTGTGTAGAGGCCATGGATGTGGCAGCTACCTTCTTCTTACTATGAGCACGAATCATAAAGAATACAAACTTCTCAGTCTATGACATGACCTTACTGCATTTCTTAGCAAAGATTAAAGAAATAGCAGTAGGCAGCTCTACGTTTGGTATCCTGTACAATTGTTTACCCAAAGTAATAATAAAAATGTGGGGTCTAGACTCATAAAAAACATGAAGCTTCCACAAATATGGTTGTCCTAGAAGAAAATCACAAAATTCAAGGAGAGAAATATCACACAACACCTCATCTTTGAAAGGCTTGATGCCATAGCGAAGACGACACTGTTGGCTGACACAAAGATCTCTTCCTTGGCGAAGCCAGTCAATGGTGTAGGGATGCAGGTGTGGTGTCGTTGGCAACTCCAGCCGCTTGATGACCTCTACTGAAATCAGATTCTTCTAACTCCCACTATCGACAATGAAATGAAGCGGAGCCCCCTTTACCCACATCTATGAGTGAAAGAGGCGTTCTCCTTATTCTATTTCTTCTGGTTCACTTGGTCAGACTTTGGTGGTAGAGACAATGCCACTAGGTTCAACATTGATAATCTACTTCCCTTCTTATTATAATTGGCCTCTGACTCAAAAGCCTTCAGTTCGTCCATGAGTGACTTCTTGGAGCGACATTCTTCGGTGTTGTGCCAATGGCTTTTATGGCACTCACACCATTTTCCTGTGTCCTTCTTCATCTTCTCATTTCCCTTCTTGTGTTGTGGCTTCGACTGGTTGTCCTAAGGGTGACCATATCGACTTGGTCCCTTGCTGTGTGGGTTGGGGACTCCTTTTCCCTGCTTCGGCTGTGAAGGGTTTGGAGATCCAAACTCTCGCCTTTTCTTCTTAAATTTCTGCTCAATCTTGACCACGTATCTATAAGTCGTGCCCAATGAGGTAATGTCCAAAAACTCCATTTCATTTTTAATGTATCTATGCAAACAGTCGCAGTATTTGAGCACCAGATGACATTCAAAGTATTTGATACCCAATTTGGTGCGCAAGGTATGAAAAATATTGGTGAAATATGGTAATGTTTGGTCCCTTTCTTGATGTAGAGTGGTCCATCTGGTGTATTGGTCTTCGTATCTTTCAACAGGGTAGTACTATTCTTTGATGGCATCCCGGAAGGAATCCCATGTAGGGGCCACCACAAACATTGAAGATTCCTCTATTTCTCTTTGCTCAGAGTAAGTATCCCACCAGTATTTAACATGGGGAACGACCTTGAGGAGTGAAAAAGTGATATTTTCCCTATCAGAAAAATTGTGGACCGAAAAATACCCTTCGAGAAGTTTCAACCATTTATCTACAACATCCACATCTATCAGTCCTTCAAATAATGGAATATCAAAATTTACCTGTACCTTGAAGGGGGTTGCATGGTCACTTGATGAATATTCTTCTTCTGTGGGAAGTCGTCAAAGGATCTACGCGAAGTTGTCCATCATTTCATTTATTTTTCACGTGAGGGATTCCTTGAGAAATATTTTAATCAGATCTCATGCTCCATCATCTTTATTTTATCCCCCCATAGGTTTTTGTCGGGCTCGGTGCAACCGATCTTGCAATGGATCGATTGGTTCGAGTCCCAACTTCTTGTACCCAGATCTTGTCGGGGACATGCATGAAGAAAAATAAATGAAGAGAAGACCTCTCTGATACCACTAATCAGGATTCAGGAGCGAAACGAACTGATTAACAGACGTAATAAAATAAACACAAAGATATGAATAATAACATGGATATCCAAGGAACAATATCTTCTATTGAATAATGAAATAGGTTGAAACTATAAAACTGTAGAACTGAAAACACTTGCTCAAATGGTGGTAGCTATATCTCATAAGAGATGTGGTTGTTATGTGCATCCATTGAGCAGAATGAATTACAATGAGGCTAAAAAGGCCTTTTTGATATTACTCATGAATGCCAAAACAATAGACATCCAAAAACCTAACCCTAGATGGTGAAACACCAAAAGTCATGTGGGCCCCTATGGGTAAGTTGGTGTAAGTTGGTACCTTAACTTCCTAGGGTCCTGAAGTTTGCACACAACCTCCATTTTAGGCATGTGATATCCCGTTGGAAAGGTATTTCAGAGAGATACACATTCTTCCATCAAACTCTAACTCTATCTACAGTTTGACTGTGTCGAGCAAAAAAAAACAACGTTTAGGGCCCCAAAATGGCCTTGGAAGTACAACAAGATGTGATGACATGAAAACATACAAAATAAGACATTTATATTAGGTGAGAGGCCACTAGTATCCACCTGGAGGACATGTGGGGCTTCAGACAGCCTTAGAATTGTAGAACCCACAATTACAAAGAAGTATAGAAGAATGTGTTGAAAAAAAACATACAAGAGGAGCCAATTGGAATAGGTGGGTGGCCACCAATATCCACCTAGATCAATCCTCTTCCATTAGGAAGCAATGGTCTCCATTGTGTTGATTTCTCCCATCAGGTGAGGAAACTTTCACTGGATTTGACCTCGGGTGAGMCATTTGCCTTGGTGTAGGAGTTTCCCTTCCTTGACAACACGATAAATATGGATCCTCTGCTGGAGAGTGCCCTTGACCTGTGTGTCCAATATMTGATCAGTGGATGCTTGTTCCATGCAGTCAAGTTTGAGCTCTGTTGGTGTTAGTTGTTATGCAATCTCTGAGGTGTCCAATAATGGTGGAAAATATGGTCGATGGAGGTCCACATTGAACACTGGATACAAGCCAAGGAAGGGTGGAGTGTTGATCTCAAAATAATTGCTACCCACAACCTTGGTGATAGTGTAAGGCCCATAACAAAGTGGGATAATATTTCGATGGGGCCCCATGAGATGCTCCTTCTGCAAATGTAACCATACTTTGACACCAACATGAAACTAGTGTGGTACCCTATGTTTATCATTGTGTTGCTTGTACTTAGCATTGGATTTCTACAAAATCTYCTGGACCTATTGGAGGATGTGTTGAATCCACTCAATGAATCTGGTGGATTTTTCAATCATCGATTGATCATGGGAAGATTCTGTCTGTGCRATAGCAAGAGGAAGTACAACATCAATGGGCCCCAAGGGTTGGAATCCCAGACCCACTTGAAATGGGCTATGGTCAGTGGATTTATGGAGAGACATTCTTTATATTTGAAGTTTGTCTTCCATACATCAGTTGGTTCGATGGGAACCTAGTGGTAGCTAGACTTTAGGTCAATCTTGTTGAAGAAATTTTCCCCCTTAAGTTGGTCAATAAGGTCATCAATCCTGGGAATGGAGTACCGGTTCCTAACTGTGATTTTTTTTAAGGCTCTGTAATCAATTCAGAGTCACCACGTCCTATCCTTCTTTTGCACCAGTACGAGCTTCCATAAGGAGAGGAGATGGGTATGATGTTCCCCTTTTGAAGAATCTCTTGGATCTGTTGCCTGATTTTGTCATTTTCCATCAGCGAGCAATGATAGACTGTTCCATTAGGTACAGGTGCATCGGGGGTGAGATCAATTGGATGCTTGACTTGGCAGTGTGTCAGTACCCCTGTAGGTGAGGAGAAGATGTCTCTATATTTTTCCACGATCCCATCCACCTGTTTCTACTGCAAAGAGAGAATCTTTGTAGAGGCCACATATGTGGTGATGAACTTCTTCTTATTTTGAGCACAAATCACAAAGAAGACAAACTTTCTGGTCTATGAGATGACCTTACTGCATTGCTTAACATAGATTAAAGAAATAGAAGTAGCCTGCGCTACCTCTGGTATCCTGTACAATTTTCTATCCAAAGTAATAATAACACTGTGAGGTATAGACTCATACACAAAATGACACTTCCACAAATATGGTTTTCCTAAAATAACATCAAAAACTTCAAGGGAAGAAATATCACATAGTACCTCATATTTGAAAGGCTTGATGTCATAGGGGAGACAACATTGTTGGCTGACATGAATATCTCTTCCTTGGCGAAGCCAGCCGATGGTTTATGGATGTGGGTGCAGTGTCATTGGCAAGTCCAGCCACTTGATGACCTCTACTGAAATCATGTTCTTATGACTCCCTCTTTCGATAATAAAATGAAGTGGAGCCCCCTTTACCCACATCTGTGAGTGAAATAGGTGTTCTCCTTGCTCTAGTTCTTTTGGTTTGCTTGGTCGTACTTTGGTGGTAGCGACAATAGCACTGGGTTCAACATTGATAATCCACTTCCCTCCTTTAGGATTTGATTCAGAATCATAATTAGCCTCTGACTCGAAAGCCTTGAGTTCGGCCATGAGTGACTTCTTGGAGTGACATTCTTTGGTGTTGTGCTAAGGGATTTTATGGTACTCACACCATTTTCCCATGTCCTTATTCATCTTCTTATTACCCTTCTTGTGTTGTGGCTTGGACTGGTTGTCCTGAGGGTGGCCATCTCGACTTGGTCCCTTTCTATGTGGGTTCGAGACTCCTTTTCTCTTCTTAGGCTGTGAGGGGTTTTCAGATCAAACTCTCACCTTTTCTACTTAAATTTATACTCAATCTTGACTTAGTATCTATAAGTTGATCCCAAGGAGGCGATGTCCAGAAACTCCATTTCTGTTTGAATGTATCTATGCAAAAATCTGCAGTATTTGAGAACCATATGATGCTCAGAGTGTTTGATACCCAATTTGGTGCACAGGGTATGGAAAATATTGGTGAAATCTAGTATTGTATGGTCCCTTTCTTGATGCAGGGTGGTCCATCTGGTGTATTGGTCTTCGTAGCTTCCATCAAGGTAGTATTGTTCATTGATGGTGTCCCGAAAGGAATCCCATGTAGGGGCCACCACAAACATTGTAGATTCCTTTACTGCCCTTTGCTCAGAGTAAGTATCCCACCAATCTTTAACATGGAGAACAACCTTGAGGAGTGAAAAAGTGATATTTTCCCTATCGAAAAAATTGTGGACTGAAAAATACCCTTCGAGAAGATTCAACCATTTATCTACAACATTTGCATCTATCAGTCCTTCAAATATTGGAATATAAAAATTTACATGTACCTTGAAGGGCGTTGCATGGTCACCTGATGAAGATGCTTCTCTTGTGGGAAGTTGTCGAAGGATCTGCGCAAAGTTGTCCATCATTTCATTCCTTTGTCATGTGAGGTCTTCCTTGAGAAACAATTTAATAGGATCTCATGCTCCATCATATTTCTTTTCATCCCCCATGGTTTTTTTTCGGGCTCGGCGTGATCGATCTTGCAATGGCTCAATTGGTTCAAGTCCCAACTTCTTGTACCCAGATCTTGTCAGGGATATGCACAAAGAAAAATAAATGAAGATCATACCACTCTGATACCACTGATCCAGATTTAGGAGTGGAACGAACTGATTAACAGATTGAATACAATAAACACAAAGATATGAAGAATAACACAGATATCTAGGGGGCAATATCTTTTATTGAATAATGAAATAGGCTGAAACTATAAAACTGCAGAACTGAAAACTCTTTCTCGAATGGTGGTATTTATCTCTGAGAAGAGATGTGTCTTCTACACACATTCGTTGAGAAAAATTCATTGCAATGAGCCTCCAAAGGCCTTTTTGATATTACTCCTAAATGCCAAAACCCTAGAAATCCAAAAACCTAACCCTGGAAGGTGAAATGCCAAAATTCAAGTGGGCCCCTATGGGTAAGTTGGTGTAAGTTTGTACCTCAATTTATCAGGGTCGTAACTTTTGCATGCGACCTCCTTTTTAGGCGTGTGATAGCCCGTTGGAAAGGTATTTCAAAGAAATGAAAATTCCGCCATAAAACTTTGACTTTGTTTACAGTTTGACTATGGAGAGCCATAAAACAATGTTTAGGGCCCCAAAACAGCCTTGGAAGTACAACAAGATGTGATGACATGAAAAAATACAAAATAAGCCAGTTGGATTAGGTGAGAGGCCACCAGTATCCACCTGGAGGATGTGTGGGGCTTTAGACAACCCCAAAAGTGTAGAACCCACAATTACAAAGAAGTACAGAAGAGCGTGCTGAAAAAAAACGGAAAAGAGGAGCCAGTTGGAATAGGTGGGTGGCCACCAATATCCACCTGGATCAAATTGTACAACTATGTTCACTAGATGTTCAAACATCTAAGCCATATATTCCCCTAGATCTCCAAAGGATCATTGATAAACATTCCAAAGTATTTGAAGATATTCCCATAGGTCTTCCACCCACTCGAAATCATGTTCATGCTATTCACCTAATTCTTGGGAGTGTTCCTCCTAACATTATGCCTTACATATACCCTTATGCCCATAAGAGTGAAATTGAGATATGGTTGACGAAATGTTAGAAGTTGGCATTATTAGACCTAGCCAAAGTTCTTACTTTTCACTAGTGGTAATGGTACTCAAGAAAGAGGGCTCATGGCGTATGTGTCCAGATTATATAGATCTCAACAAGATCACTTTTAAAGATAAGATTCCCATTCCCGTCATTGATGAATTGTTAGATGAGATACATGGAGAAATATACTTCACAAAGTTGGATCTTCATTCAGGGTATCATCATATTAGAATGAAGGAAGCAGATATCCCAAAAATAACATTCCAAACTCATGAAGGCCATTATGAATTATTTGTCATGCCTTTTGGCCTTATGAATGCACCTTCCACTTTCCAAGGGTTGATGAATTCCTTTTTCAAGCCCTTCCTTTGAATTTTTTTTTTAGTAATTTTTGATGATATACTAATCTATAACAAGTCTTGGGAGGATCATGTTCAACATGTTAGCAAGGTTCTACAACTAATAAAGTAGCAACAATTATATGCCAAACCATCCAAATGTTTCTTTGTGGTGAAGGAGGTAGAGTATTTGGGTCATATTGTATCTCGTGAAGGTGTCAAGGTAGAACATAACAAGATTAAGGCCATGTTGGATTGGACGATTCCCAAAACATTGAAGAATCTTAGAGGATTTTTGGGTTTGATAGGTTACTACCACAAGTTTGTTCATAACTATGGAAGAATAAAAACAACTTTAATGAAATTAACTAAGAAGGATGCATTTTCATGGACTCTAGAGGAAAATAAAGATTTTGAACAACTTAAAGAGGCGATGTGCAAAGCTCCTACCTTGACCACATCAGACTTCATAAAAACCTTTATTGTGGAATGCGATGCCTCGGGAAATGGTAATGGTGTTGTTCTAATGCAAGAAGGAAGGCCCCTTTCTTTTGAAATTCGGCCACTCAAGGGAAAGGACTTACACAAACCCATTTATGAGAAGGAAATGATGGAAATACTAAATGCATTGAAGAAATGGAGCCCTTAGCTAATAAGTAGGAAATTCAAGGTCAAAACAAATCATGATAGTCTTAAATACTCTTTGGAATAAAGACTATCTTCAGAAGAACAACAAAAATGGGTGACCAAGATGTTAGGTTATGATTTTGAAATAATCTACAAAAAGGGAAGAAAAATGTTGTGGCAGATGCACTCTCAAGAAAGGATGAAGATGTTGAGGCCTTTCTTTGTGTTATCTCGATCATCCAACCCGATTGGATAATAGAAGTGAGGGATGAATGAAAGAATGATGAAAATGCGTGGACTCTCATTCAAAGGTTGAAATAGGATTCCAGTGCATCATACACATTTACATGGAAAAATTATGCACTGTGGTACAAATATTGCTTATATTTATGTAAGAACTCCCAACTCAAACAAAAGGTACCCTTGGAATTGCACACCTCTCTGGTAGGAGGGCACTCAAGATTTTTGAAAACCTACAATAGGGTCAAGAAGATTTTTTTTTGGGATGGACTTAAAAATGATGTTCAAAGGTTTGTAGTAGAATGTTTGGTTTGCCAACAATATAAGGTGGAAAGAATTAAGACCCTAGGTATTTTACAACCATTAGCCATCCCAAGTCAGCACTAGGAGGAAACAGTGTCATCATGGTGATTGTTGATAAACTAATCAAGTACGTACACTTTTTTGCACTCCCTCATCCTTTCAAATCCAATACAGTTTCCACCGCATTCATGGAGACAATTCAAAAGCTACATGGAAGCCCAAAGATTATTGTAAATGACGGAGATCCCATCTTCACTAGACATTTTTGGACAAAATTATTTTCTTTTTTGGGTACTCAAATGGATCATAGCTCATATTATCATCCTCAATCTGATGGAAAAAATGAGATAGTTAACAAATGTTTGGAAGTCTACCTTTGTTGCTTTGTCTTTGATAAACAAACACAACGGTTCAAGTGGTTACCCTTGGCAGAATGGTGGTAAAATACTTCCTTTCATACTGCAACAAAAATGACACCATTTATGGCACTCTATGGATATCACCCACCTTCCATCACTTATTCTCTAAAACAAAAATCTAAGGTTCAAGCAGTGGATGATCACATCGAGCATCAACAACAAGTTCTCCAACTATTAAAGAGAAACCTAACCATGACACAAAATCACATGAAACAACAAGCAGATTAACATCGTAGTGAAAGAAGTTTTGAAGTAGGGGATTAGGCATTTTTAAGACTACAACCATACAAACATATTTCCCTCAAGAAATATAAGAATGATAAGAAATTATCACCAAATTACTATGGCCCTTATAAGGTGTTGCAAAATATTGGTACTATGGCATACAAATTTGAGTTTCTTGCATCTTTGCGAGTACACCCAATTTTCCATGTTTCATGCTTAAAGAAGGTTATAGGTGACAATATCTCAGTTCAAACTATATTTCCAAAAATTTAAGAGGAAGAAAAAATAATATTGGAGACTAAAGTTATCACTAACAAAATAATTCGCCAGTTGAGGAATAGATCCATTTCAAAGTATCTCATAAAGTGGAGGAAACTACCTATTGAAGATTCCACTTGGGAAGATGCATATTTTATACAGAAGCATCCAGATTTACCCAAGAATTGTGGACAACACTTGTCTGAAGGGGAGGGGCATGCTAAGCACTAAATAGTGGAACATTACCCCTTAACTGGGGCATATTACATTAGTATTGTTATTTTATTTATGTCTGCTTGGGTCCATTAGTTGTAATTGTACCTCCTAGTCTCCTATATATACCAACGAGATATTTTCAATTGGAATCATGTTGTATTTGTAAATGTATGTAGTGTATAAGGAGGCTTCCCCCTCGAAGAGGATTATTATCTGAAATTCTCTCTTTGTTAAGGCATTGAGTACTTATTCTGAGGTTTTTTTATGTTATTTTGATATTTGGTTCTTAACATGGGCCATCACAGTTTGAAGTATTTTTTAGAATATATATTTTCACCACTAGAGAAGCACAAGTGGGTCACTAATATGCTAAGGTATGATTATGATATCATCTACAAGAAGGAAAAAGAGAAAATGGTGGTCTATGATTTGTATCAAAAACATGAGGAGGAAGGATAGCTCGTTCTTTATCATTACTAGTACTAGAGTAGCTTGAAGAGGTATGGAAAAATAATTCACTAGTGACATAGTTTTTCAACTCGTCCAATGACTTCAAGAGGACCCCAACCCCCCTACAAGATACACTTGGAAATAGGATACTTTATGGTAAAAAGGGTGTAATTATTTTTATATACAAATTTCTACCTTAAAACAAGAGTGTTAGAAGAGCTCCATCTATCCCCTATAGTGGGTCAATCTAGCTTTTAGAAAAATTATAAATGCATAAATCTCTCATTCTTTTGTGAAGGCTTGAAAAGGGATATTCATACATATGTAGCTAAATGTGGATCCCATCGAAACAAGGGTAGGGACCTACCCTTGAGGTGGGTGGAGGCATGCTAGGTCCCTACCCTAAGTGTAAGACCATTAGGTAGTCAATGGGTAGTTACTCAATGTAAAAGGGTCATATTTACTAAAATAAGGTCGACTAAATGGTTGGTACTCATTAATGATGGGACCATGAGTAGTTAGGGTTTTGCTAGAGAGAAACTATTTATAGAACTAGTAGGATATGCAATGTTTTGTCAAGTGTTGTTATTGTATTGAAGATCTTCTCAATGGGAAGTCCCCCCTTGAATAGGCCCATAAACAAGGCTCTCTTTTTTCTAGATTATTAATACAAGGGTTATATTTTGTAGGTTCTATATCATTGCCTTTCTTATTTACTTTTTTTTTTTAATTATATTTCTTGAATAATTGCTCAACAATTACTATTTTTGTTGATTAAGTACATTACAACATCAATTTTATTTGATATCACATTTTTCTTTCATGATATAATCAATGATAACATTAAGAAATCAATTTTATTTGATGTCACATTTTTCTTTCATGATATAATCAATGATAACATTAAGAAAAATGGCTTAGTTACTAACATTAATTATGTGTATGTTATAAATTACTATATATTATAAATATAGTTTAGTTTATTCTATATGGATATATTATAAATATAACTTATATATATTATAATAAAATTATACCTGTATACAATTGGAGTTAGAGTCAAATAAATGAGATTAATTATATTTGTGTGATTGAGAGATAAAATTATTGGGATAAATCATTTTAAAAACTTGAAAATTTAATCATGTGAATTACGTTAATGGTACAAGACCCAAAGTATTTAACAAGTTTTTAAAATTTAATAAAAAATTTAATCATGTGAATTAGGTTTATTCTTTCCTCGTTTATAAAAAGTAATATCATTATGCATTATGGAAGAATAAGAATGATTGTTTCTTCGGAATGTTTAGAAAGAGACACAAAAGATTTAAAGGGGAAATTAGAACTAGGATCTTTTGACTAAATTGGATTCAAATGTCAGAAGTACCATGGGGAACGAACTGGATTGAGGAGGGTATTATAAAAAGTGGTTCAATCCCTAGAAAAGCGAAATAAGAGTTGAAATATTTTGACTGACTAGTTTCACCTAGCACTTAGCATTGAAATATTTTAATTGAAATGGGTTCACATGAGAGAAGGAATTGATTTAAGGAGGGTATTATAAAAGGTGATTCAATTGGGACCCTCACATTAAGAATTCTGAACAAATGCATCTTATATCGATGAATGAGGACAAAGTTGTCCTTCCCTTTTTATTTTATTTAAATAATAATTTATTTATGCTTCTTCTCTAAATTGAGGAAACAACGAGACCATTTCCCCACAATATGAAATGTCACATCAATATATTATATTAAACTTGCATCTGTAAGTCCTTGAACAAAGTTAGACACACCTACATCATAATCCTTTACTAACCAAATTAGGACTTAGGACTTACAAAGTTAGACACACCTACATCATAATCCTTTACTAACCAAATTTCTTAATTGTGGAGAGTTTGAAATCTATCTTTCAGTTGAAGGTCAAGTAGTCAAAGATCGACGACATAATTAAGAATTATTTAAACTATTTTGTAATTTGCAAATCTAATGGTGTGTACCTAACAACCTGCGAGTCGAAATCCTTTAAGTTCAACATTTGTTTCATGGGTTTTCCATAGTCTTTTAATGAGCTAAGGAAAAATGACAAGTCATTATAGAATGCGACCCATGGTTTTAAGGTAGTGTTGCCCTTTTCCTCATATCATGATTTCTACACTTTAATTTGGCTAATATATTTATTACAATAATCTAAATTTGGGTGAGATTGTGAAATCTCCTTATTTATTCATGGGCATTTGGTTGGTCATTAGATATATTATTAGTCCTTGTTCTTCGGGTTGCGGGGACTCATAGTAATTGATTTTTCATGGTTGCATTAGTATGGCATGGAAACCAAACAATTTAACCAAAGTTTTATTAGAGTCATGCAAATTTTGAAGTAGCATTTGGTTTTTAGGCTAAAGTTTTAGTTCGGAGGCCTTATTTGGCCTCTTCTCGAGGCACACTCTTACCATATCTTACCTTAAAAGCATTTTCAAGTGCATATTAGATCAGCAATGTTGCCTAAGTCAAGTAATGCTAGAACTAAGTCTAGCATTACTTCTTAACATTAAATGTTAAACCTTTCTTCCAATCTTAAACATTGGAATGCCCTTAGCCACCTTGTCCTTGTTTGCATGTTGTGTCTAGTTGTCTACATGCTACCCATGTGTCTGGTTGTCTGCATGCTACCCATGTGTTGCACCATTCGCTCTTATTACCTGC
>JASDQU010307396.1:89426-99865 GCA_032191745.1 Picea mariana | reverse complement strand
TCCTTTATTTCATATTGCATGTGAACAACTTCACAATTAAAAAATGTGAGCACATCAATTGGCATCAAGCATTGACTCATAGTTTCTCATATGTGGTAACCAATGAAACTTGATAACAAGTGTAAATATGGTATCTATGCATTGAAATTTATCTTCATGCATGTGATAATAAATCTAATTTAATGATAGGTATGCCAACAACTAGTGATGAAGAACTTAATAGTAGGGATAATAACATAGTTGGGCACAAGTATTTGGTTGCAATGTAGGATTATGTGTTCTTTTATTTCCACGATTTATATCTTAATTGTAATAATATATCACTTCATGAACGTCATTACCATGCCACTAATGTGAACCACTTGAGGATCCTCCATGTCCAAGGAAATTCAATCCCCACAACAAATTACCAATGCATAAGCCACTTAGTAAAATCCTCTTGAGTAAATAGGTTTGAAATCATCGAAGCTAATGAAGAAAAAGGGCATCAAAACACTTAATAGATCATTGATTTGGGATAATCATCTAAACAAGCTAACAACGAGATTTTAGAATTTAGTATCCATCGGGTTCCAAATTCCAACAAGGCATTGATCAAAACAAGCACACTCCATAGTTTCCCATGCTTATTAGAATACAAGGTTCCCTTCAAATGTATGTATCAATCCCACACAAGATTGGAGTGCATATTCATTATTTGAAATGTAAAATAAGTGCATGATAGATTTATCTCATTCATTGGAGGGATCTCATCCTCTTCAATTCTTATTCCCCAAAAACTCTTAGTTGCTAGCCTTGAAACTCATGACACCTATAATGGAAGAAGGGTGTCATGAAACCTAAAACCCAATTATTTATTGTTGTTGGAAATTGGGGGAAGAAAGTAAGAAAAAACGAACAATAAGTTGTTTGCACTTAATTAGGCCCAAAAGATAAGCCTAAAGTGATCCAAAAAGCAATTTGAGAAAACTTGTAGAAGTTTGTCAAATAAAAGTCCTTTATTTTATGGCTCAAAATAGATCACTAATAAGTTGTTGTATCCATGAGATGACACAAAGTCAAAAATAAAATATGGGAACAAATATGGAAAGACAAATATGGTAACAGTACATGCTCCATGATCTGGAACAATGCCTAGAAAAAAGGAGGCATAGTACAACAACACTATTTATGGAATTTTTTCTCAATTCGTTTGGCCTTATTCTAGGAGGACCCCTAGTAGTAGATGCATGAACTAATGCTTCATCAATCCTTATAGAAATCTAAGGTTTATTTCACTCAATATAAATGGACTCGTATCTACCATTACTGGATGCAAGGTGAGAACATGATAAGTACTAAATAGATGATATATCTCAATAAATTATCACACAGCAAACCTTGTATTAATAAATAATCACATAACAATTCATCAACATTAAACATAACCAGAATTGATGGCTATATAAACTATGTTGAAAGGAGAAATCACACCTGATCTAATGAACCGGTCGGCACAGTTGGAATGGTTTCCCCCATGTGTTTCCCTTCAGCTGTATGACCCTATGTTTTTCTTGAGCTTCCCTCACTTAATGAAGAAAGATCTTAAAGTACCTGCCAAAATCATTCAACCTCCATAAATATCAACAAAATCAATACAAGTCATTTTTGTAGCGCATTATTTACTCTAAGATGCATTTTTATGAGAGTTTCAGAAAATACCTGAATGAGATCCTCTTGGTTTTGAGAATAATTTATTGGAGCCGTGCATCTAATATTTGATCAAACTACCTCCCTTGATTTGAAGTTGCAGCAATGAAGTCAACATTGACTTTGTTGTTGCTTCATTGAATTGAGGGAGGTTTGCTCCAAGATTAAATGGCTCCAATAAATTATTCTCTAATGAACAGAGCCAACCACATGAAAGCGGAAGCTCCTATGCCCTGCCCCCCCCCCTCCCCCACATCACTATCAATTCCCCAATACCCAACATATAAATCTATTGAAATATTTACAGCAAAAACAAACATATATACATACCAATATTCACAACTGTTTACAATGAAATAAAATGTTTCCTTGATCCATTTGGATTGATCTCAATTCTCGTAAGATAAAAGTAACAACTATTCCATAACATCATACACTACACTAAAACACTTTACATCTAAAACTAGAGAATGGAAATTGATGTGAAAAGAGACTTTATTCTATTCCATCATATGACTTGGTTGGAGTATTAAAATGCACCTGTAAAGATCATAGAACTCATCCCACTTTGATATATACGTGAAAACATGTTATTTTTCCAATATTTAATCATAAACTCGCTCAAAATACTAAAATGAATGCTTTGGAAAATAATAAGTCTAAACTCATATGTAATCATGAAAATGGTCTTAATGTAAGGCTGCGAGAAAACCGTAATATGGTGAAAAGTGAAGTAAAAGGTTGGTAAAAGAATGGCATTTTGGCAACCCAACAAGTACAAAAAAGTGTTTCATAGAAAATATATTTTATAAATAGTTATTAAAATATTGTACATCATCTTTTAGTTTTAGTTGGCCTCTCCTTCTTAGCTCTAAAATTCCTAAGCATTTCATCAATATATATGTCTTCATTCTTCGGGTGCTCTTCAAAATATGATTGTGATTTCATCCTCTCATGCAAAGCGTGCCTAGTCACGAGGTACTCATGGGGTAATGGAGGCCGTTGTGATGTTGCATCACCTACAAAATCAAAAAATATAAAATTCAGATGGTCAATTTTTAAATAGCATTGAACTAGTTCAGTAATATTAAAAAAACACATGCAATGTCATTATTTACCTAGTGCACTGGTCGGCACCATTGGAATGGTTTCCCCCACGTGCTCCTCTTCAATTATACGACCCTCTAGTTCAACATTATCTTCCATTGAGACCACAAACTTTATAAGGACATTCATAAATGTATAAGTAAAAAAAATAGAAGTGCAAAATGTATAACTATGAAATTAATAAGTATATGATTAAAATACAGTCATATTACCATCATGTGCCTCGGTCATTGCACCCCAGTGGAATGCGACTGCACGAGAGAGCCATCTTCTAGTTGCAAACCGCTATCAATGCACTACTCTCCAATACCAGTGGGTTGCTTCACAGTGTTTCTCTCCTAATTAAAACAAAGTTGTAACACATTAAATTTATCGATGATATCAAACATGATTGTATTATATTAATAATAAAGGTTAATGTGGATTAAATTTTATTTACCTTATCCTACACAGTGGTTCTTGGTAATTTTCCCAATCTTTTCTGGTGTTCAACTACAGTTGTATAGCCGTACTTGTAACCACATTGGAGGTCTTCCTCTGTGGTTTCAGTACCGAACTCATCACCCTACATTTCATAAGAGTATGTATTTTTAATGTTATTGGCTGCAATTACCTAAAACTTTGAAGGCGATACGAATAAGATATTTGGGTACTTATAATTCTTGACTACAACTTCAACTAATTGCCCTGGCCTAGCCTGTGTTGGCCAAATTTGGAAAGCCTTGCTTTTTTTTCCTTTTAAGTGTCAGTAAACCTGCCATCAAAAGTTTCAAGTATTTTAATATATACCACACTTTTATTTACATCTAAAAAAAATTGAAGGTATTGAATTGAAATTGTAATTTACCTTCTGGGACCAGAGGGTGTTTTTCCTTCATCTGTCAATTTCTTCTCTTCTGTGTCCTAAATGAGGGCCTTCCTCTCCCTCTCTGGAATCATCAAAGGATGCTCGTAGCTATTTTTTTGTTTCAAGTGCTTGCTATACGTTTCTCGCGTATATTGTAAATATTGGCCAGCTGCGACGATGGCCAAGGTCTTATTAAATGTTTCTACACCAAAAAGGCTTTCAAGATAATCCATCAATTATTTTTGAGGTTGGAATTTTGGGAATTCCACATCTCCCATATGGTGGGCCCAAAAATCAACAACTCTTTATTCTCCAAGGACCTATAAAAATCGTTGTTCCCTACATGCAAAAATATTATATGATTATTAATTTAAAAATAATAATTTAGATGATTTATATTTTTCTACATAGAGAACATGAAACAATTAAAATTTTAAAAATTACCTGGGACTTTAACTTGCTTTAATGGAAGCCCTTCCTCATTGACCATAAATGTGCCATTAAGGGTCCCCGTGCTGGTCACACGTATTTCTTTGGGAAAAATGACCATATAGTTGGCCAAATCATCAGCCTCATCTTTGTCACCACCTCCAGAGCCTACCTGTGTGGTCGCTTTCTGGGTGTGCATGTCGTGGCTACCACCTAACGATGTGGAAGGTGGAGATATGAATAGATGCGTTCTAGAAGGTTTACGAGGGCCTGTGTCGGGACCCTATGGTGTATTTGCAGCGCCACTACTACCGACACCATGCATGTCGGAGTTAACAGGATCCAAAAATCTCTATATAAGAAAGAAAACATTTATTTTCTTAGATAATGTAAAAGTTAAAAATCAAGCTTTCACAATTGATCTTATGACATAAAAATAAAACCACTTGAAATTATGGTTATTACTTTATATGTGTTAAGCCTTGTCATAACATCTCTGATCCTTTCTTCGACCTGAGGAGTTTGATCTAGAATATCTAACAAGTGAGCTAGTTCCTTGTTTTCTTTATTGATCTTTTTTTAATTAAAACCATAGGGTTGGGGGATTCATACAAATCCCTTTCTCCAAGCGAATAATCATCAGCATCATGGCCCACCGACTACATATTCAACAAAATAAATGATAATTCATTTATGTAAACAAATAAAATAATTGATCACCACATAAATAAAATGCACATTAAATGCAATTTGAAAATTGTTGTTTGTTTTCTTGTTCTAAGGTCGCTTTTGATTTACCACGATCATCCTGCCACATTACAGTAAAATTAGAACCATGATCATGATCATGAGAAATAAATCAAATGTATGAGAAATCCTCCCTCTTTATTGACATCCAAGGAGGAATGTTATTGTTGATAACAAAAATAGGCCACACTAAGTAAACAGGCCGAAGCTCTCCAAATGGATTAACACCATAAAGAACATAATGAAAATCATGAAATATAAGATTCATTGCTTACAGGTTGGGTAAATTAGTATATGTATCGCCCCCATAGTAGCAACATCTGCATTTATTCGATTCAAATTGTAATCAATCAATAACTCTTCCCTTGAAGCTATTGATTGTATTGCACATACGAATACATGATTTCTTTCATGCCCCTCAAATACGCAATTGGGTTTCTTATTTGTGGTCGTGGGTCATGTATGGTTTATAAACCCTATAATTTTCCCCGTTAATTTTGGCCTTCCGTCAATATAGATAGTTGCTCATTTAATTTGATCATTGTCTTTTAGTTGTATATAATTTGCATCCAAGCCATATCTTAGCATACTTTTTGTATATTGGAATATTCATATCCAATCTTTGTAGATAGAACAGGGTCTGACATACTCCATCAATTCATTTAATCCATCATACCAAACCTTTATGCCATCCATGGAAAATATCCCCAAACCATGTAATGACGATGGAGCAATCCAGTATATCCTTTCGTTTACAGAAAAAACAGTGTTTCTTTCAGGAAGATCCTTGGGTAACCATCGTTTCACTATATGTTTGTACCTCAAGGGCACCTCGATGTTGTTTATTCTCTCATTATCATAAGAACATGGTCCCCCTTCGCAAGAAAAAATTCCATGCGTCTATGGAATTTTCTTCTGATCTTTTCACCTCTAGTTGATCTCCGCCTGTTATACCTACTAGATGTCTCACTTTCCTCTATTCTACCTGAACTTCCCTCACTCAATGAAGATATATCTGACAAATATTGGTTTGGTTGTACGTCCTATAACACCATCAATGATAGAAACAATCATCCAATCAAGTTGTAACACTAATTAGTACAATGGTTCTACTTCATTACTAGTATCATTTTGGTATCAGAGTAATGTCATAATGATTACCATAGTGTTACTCTTTCACACTTGTATTATTCTCTATTACTATTAGTATACTATCTAGGAATTATAGGGGTATGTTTGGAGTCATGAAATGACACATGCCAACAAGTGGCGGTAATAGGAAACGATGATGGTTGGAAGACCCAGGAACTTATGCCATTAGACACAGACTCGATCCTAAGGCCAACTAAGGAGAAAAAACATCACATGCTAATTAATCTAGGAGTCAGGCATGCAAACAAACCAGCTTTGTACTATGACTAAACCATCTTTATTTGAAATTCTTCATGTAACATATTTCATTGACTTATTGTGATATTGGTCTCTCTTGGATGTACTTTCATTGACAATGCCAATGCTCTTTTCTCCTTTAGTCGACCAACCTACTTTAGTGGATTCCTTTTCTAGACTTAATCTAGAGGCCATGTTTCCTAATTCATGGAAAAGGACACATGGCATAAAGGTAGAAAAGGACATATGGTATAAGGATTCGACACACTTGGTAGAAAGAATCATATTTCAAGAGGGTGTTTTTCCTATTTCAAGAACGTGATAAGTGGCACAAAAAACTATTCAAACCCTTGTATTATATCTTTTATTATTTAAGTGGAGTGCCTAGCCTCTAAGGAGCATTTATGAATGATTATTTATTGCTCTCTCTTGGAGGAAGAAGTGGATCTAGAAAGCACTGAATATTATTTTGTTGTAAAGAATTTGAGGAGAGGATCTATAAAAGGATAAGCTCTCTCATTTTCTAATGAGTATTAGATTGATAGGGATATCCCCTTCAAATATTAGTATATGATTTAACAGAGGATGAATTCAAGGGATAAGCATATGTGAGGTTTCCATCCTCCTCCTCTTTTGTCTTGGATGGTTAGGATTTTATGATAAAGTAGACATTATTATTTGATGATGGAAATAATCTCCAAAGGGAAATTCTGCACAATGAGAAGAGTTTATGGTAGAGGCTCTCAACCCCCCCCCCAGTCCTTGATGCAACTTTGAGTATTGAGGGAAATTTCTACTGTAATTTCAGATTGGGTGTTTGCACATGTAAATGGCTCATTTAATCTTATGGGATTGTGATTAAATATGTGATGTGTTGTTCGGTTGTCCATTATTTATAAGGTTGGCATAATTTGTCTTCTTTTCTTATCTAAATCAATTCCTTGATACGAATTAGGAAAAGCATATCCCAAAGTTCCATGGACATAATTATTCAATTGCACTACATGTTACATCTTTCGTTGAATTCATTTCAAAATTCAATGTTGTCCATGAGTATGTTAGGATGAAAATGTTTGTGTTCCTTGGAAAATGATTCACTATATTGGTTTTATAATTGTAGTCCAAGGGAGATATGTTCACTTGTAGGTTTGATCAAGGCATTTCACAAGCATTGGGATGTCAGTTATGCWTTTCGCATTATCTCCCTATGGATAATGTTGGTTGTAACCTGGGAAAGAAAAAGGCATTAAGTATGTTAAAATATGGTTTTAAAATGGCGTTGTGGGAAGTTCCCACAGCTCTCCACACAGGAAAAATATTGGCGCTACAGGAACACCTGTAGCAGCYGATTTTGCAGTAAAAGACACAGAGTTGCATTTTTGTAATAGGGAAAGGAAGAGGATGAGGTAAATGATTTATGAAATCAGGAGGAGTGAGATATCCCTTTTTAAGTTGTCTACCGCCTATTTTTTATGGATGAAAATGCAAATCAGTTATCTGTTTCGATTTGTCAAAGTGTTGGATCAGATGGATCACAAAGGATCAGGTGGATCTCGGAAGACTAGGTGAAGGATGTAGCGTACCAACCAATTGTAATCAATTCAACCAAGGGCCTATCTCTATGAAAGGTTGTTGCCTAGATTATAGGATCTAAATTGTAATTCTTTTCCATTTCTATATATCAATAGATATAGGCAAAATTCACCCTCGGGGCCTGTAAGAGTTAGTTTTGAGATATCCATGAATATCATATTGATCATAAATGTATGAAACTGATGTAAAACTCTATATATTTCATGAAGTGGAGAAATAAAGGAGGAGGGCGACCCTTTTTTTGGCTTGATAATTTTATATCTAAAAACCATTTTGATTCTTCTTGCATATGTAAAGACTTTGGCTGCTAATAAATCTAATGGTTAGTGTATGTGTTTTTCCTTTGTTTATCATTTTCCTTATGTCTTATGAAACACTATGTTGATGTTATATGATTATATGACAAATGATTATGTGTTGAAAAGGTTGCTTTAAAATATTTTCAGGAATCTTTTCCACATTGGTGTTTCTTTTCCTTAAATATTATTTGGAATGAATTTCTAGATAAAGGTTTATTATGTTGTTGAATAAATACATTAAGGAACAAGTTTGTTTATTAGTGTAATTATCAGTTTTTTCCTTCCTTTCTCCCAATCACATCATCCACTAATCATTAGTTCTAGCACTAACACGGAGGAAGAGACGAGGGATGAATTCATTGAATACCTTGTTACAACATCTCATAATTCCTTTGAAGGCTATGCATTCTACAGAAGAAGCACATCATCATCATGACGTACACTTGCATGAATAAAAGGGTTTGATAAGTTATTTATCTCTTCAAATTTCTAAATTTAATGATGAGACTCTTAAATATTTGAAGAGGATAGATGTGGTAGAGAAAACCTTGGAAAGTGAAGAATTTATAGGTGTTATCATCCCCTCATGTGATGAAGGGAATGAAAACTATGAGGATGAGGATATGATCACTCTCTTTTCAATTTTAAGGCATAGATGAAATGTGGATCATTGGTTTCTTCATGGAGATCCTATCTATGACACAAATAATGAGAGCATGATGGAGGAAAAGATGAGTTAGCATACTCCATTTCCAATCAGCATTGAGGGTCACTTCATGGGACATAAAGAAGACATCTCAATGGAGGTACGTTAAGATTTTTCCATGGTTTATGAACAATTGTATGTTCTCCTCACTAGGGCGGATTTGATGTAGCATAAATGGGTTTTTCATGGCAATAATGACGTGGAAATTTTCCCGCGATTGATGTCTCTAGCTCTTTCCCTACCTATTATGAAAAATTAGTGAAAGACTGTATTTGAGACTGCAATATGTTTGGGATAGTGACATTTCCAATTTTTGGTTTGGTTTAGAGATTTTCAACCTCCTAATAAAGAGAAACAAGCCCTAGGTCTTAAGATTATGTACTTTTTCAGGTCTGATTTTTATTCTCATACTTCATCTGCATTTTTTAATTGAGGGTAGCAAAGAGGGGCAGTAATGTCATTGCATATTTTGGAGTCATCTAAATCTTTGTTTCTTGAAGAGTGATGAATGATATTTCATGGTTTGGTGATGCTTACACCAGCCTTATCCAACAATGGAAAAAACTAACTTGTAACAATACACACTAACCCTAACATGATCTTGGTGTTCTTGTCCATTTTCAATAGCTCACTTCCATTTCCTACCAAGGAGTGATAGAGATTCCAACTTATGACTTATGATGTTTGATGTATCCTTGTTTTGGTTTATAGCCAAAGACAAGGGTGCATTTGGAGCAGACATCATTCTAGACTAATGAATCTTAAAGAAACAACAGTTGATAAATGAAATGCACTGCCTATTCTCATCTTTTAGCAAAACATTTGATTTATTAGGGAAGGGCATATCACTTGACATAATTTTTTTGAAAGCATCCATGTAGAGGAGAGATCTCTAGAACGTATGACCAACAAGAATATTAAATCTCTCTACAACAAGAGAGAATGATGGTTTAGACCTATTTGATGCACTCAATGGTATCAAGGAGGGCACAGTCATATCAAAAAAGAAATATGTAATCTGAAGAATCCTCCTGCACAAAATCCAGAATTCAAGCACATTTATGGCCAACCACTGGGAATGAGGTTCCATAGAAAAACTAGTGAACTTTACATTATGAATGTTTTTTTTGGATTGCTTCTTGTAGGTTCTAAAGGAGGGCATGAAAAAAACCATTGCCAATGAAGCTTAGGGAGTGCCATTTCTATTGACAAATGATCTTGATTTTAGGAGGAGCAATTTACTTCACTTATTCTATTATTTATCTTCAATGAAAGAACTTTTTTTTGTCTATCTTTAGTGGATATGGTACTAGAAAGTTGATGAAATATGATCCAAAGAGTGGGGAAATAATTGTGTTCTTGAGGAACCTCAAGTTTGCAAATGTATTTTCTATGAGCAGAGATTTCTCATTTTTTTCTTATGTCATAAACAACCAATCGTAGGATTTTGGAGGTGTTGGAATACCAATAGGGCAACACTATCAAGCTAATTAGTGAGGTGGAAGAAACAAATGGCCAACTATGCAATAACATTTTAGTGGAAATATAAGAAAACCATACTAGACTCCACTACTTACCATGAACATAGCCAATATGGAGGCTACAATATCTAGGAGCATTTTAAATTGGACTA
>JASDQU010307396.1:76836-89406 GCA_032191745.1 Picea mariana | reverse complement strand
GGAATACCAATAGGGCAACACTATCAAGCTAATTAGTGAGGTGGAAGAAACAAATGGCCAACTATGCAATAACATTTTAGTGGAAATATAAGAAAACCATACTAGACTCCACTACTTACCATGAACATAGCCAATATGGAGGCTACAATATCTAGGAGCATTTTAAATTGGACTAAGCTCATTTATGGGATTTCAATAAGTATTTCTTAGAGGTTACACTCCACAACAATTACACTCCATCTTGGGCACTGCCTACAACATTCATATCAACAACATGGAAATTCGTTCACCCAATTGAGACAATACTCCATCTTTGGCCACACTATTTGTACTATGTTGTGCAATTGTGGAAGTAGAAAGAGCCTTATGTGGTATATAATGAAGAATTCAAAATGATATGTTTGAGGAGCATTTCAAGAAGAAAGAGGACATATGGCATAGGAAAACCATTGACAATCTCAACACTCTCAAGCAATGGAAGAGCAGTGGTAGAAAAGACCTTGTCCAATGTTATTTTGAGCATCCTTTTACCTTTAATGAAGTTTAGTATTATTTCTTGAAGGGTTTTCTGAATTCATAACAAGGGTGCTCAATCCTTAACACACATGCCTAGGATGCATTTCCTTCAAAGTTGTAAATTGGTTGTTCTAATAACCACCTTGTGTCCATTATTTCTCGTGTGCCAAGGAAAGGTGGTTACCTTCAATGGTGAAGCTATGCATTGAATTCTTAAGAGTATAATGGGGATAACATTAGGTTAGAACTAGAAGGAAGAATACAAATATAAAATGAACTTTTCCTTAGCAAGCTAAATGACTCTCAAGAGAGACTTTTGAGAGTTTCTCATATAATGGAGAGTTTGGACAATTTTCTCTTAAGCAAGTAGGAAACAATGAAACAATAATGCTCTATGTAATTTATAGAAGGTTAGAAAAAATGTTAGTCATTAAGAACACACAAATGTTTTCTCATTAGTACTAGAACTCTTTGAAAGAAAAGATAAAACAAAAGGTTGAATTACTCTAAAATTACAGTTAAAATGCTTTATTCTTTAATCAATATTTCTAAATAGTCTATGAAATTGGATATTCATAAGCATTGTTCTATAAATTTGTAACGCTAATTAGTACAATGGTTATAATTCATTATTAGTATCATGTTGGTATCACAGTAAGATCATAATGATTACCATAGTGTTACTCTTTCACAATTGTATTATCTAGCACACGCTAATTAATCTAGCATACAAGCATGCAAACAAACATTCTCACAAAGAAGCACTAGTTAGTGATGGAATCCAACATCACAGGATAGATGCGTGAAGGGGATGAGTTTTGGCAAGTGGGAAAGTTATGTTGACAACCTACTTAAGGAACTAACGCTCTTGTACAAGTTACCTCACTGAGCAGTGGGAAACCCTCCAAGGAGTTTGAGTGAGTATAGCCAATGTCGATCCCAGGTACAACACCACCTTCCCTGTGTTGTCACCTTTGGTAGGAATTCTAAAATATTATGGCCTTTATGGTACCACCTACTATACCAAAGTAGAGGGGGGATAGTCGACATTCAGCACCAAGACCAACAATGCAGGGTTGATTACTCTGTTGGCCCCAATGCAACCTCGTGCTTGACCTTTCTGTTAGAAGGGATTCCCAGAGTCAGTGATATAGCAACTGGATTTCACTCCCTAACTCAAAGCTTTATGTTTTTTTAGCATCTTTGGAAATTTATTCTCACAATCCTATTCCAAAACTCTACACCTAAGCTAACATGGGTTTCAAGAGCCCTAGAAAAGTTGTTATATAAATTTTAATTAGCGCTTGATTTTAGGTTGTTGTTACTCAAAGGAGTGGTCGTGAAATTGATGGCATTTCAACTCAACTCTTTAAACCATGCAAGAGGAAAATGAAATGCAAGAATTTCAACTTCGATGAAAACTAGCTGTGGGAAGGAGCAACAGGTTTTGCTCTATTTTTCAATAAACCATTTGTAACAATCAATAATCTCAAATGACCAACAACATGCATTTTAAATCTTTCAAAATAAATTTTCCATGTAAATCTGTTTAATTCATAAGTCATCCATAATCATTCACATGTTATGGTCATGCATGGTTTGTTTGTATTCATCAAATGAGGTTTGCAAAATATAAAGGAAAGATATGCCCAACTCAAAAAGTTTATGCAAATAATTTCCAGTGAGGCATTATGCAAGTATGGTGTCTCATTCACAATAGTAGAATATATTGAATTCCAAATGATCCTGAAAATTCAATAGAAATTGATGAAGAGTGTTCAATGAACAACTAAACCAGTAAGGATTTTTGAAACATCATTGTGAATTGTTTTTCTGTCAACGATGTGTGTATACCTAAATGTTAATGAGGCAAGCTCAAGCACTAGATAAATAACCACACATATTTGGGTTTATATGCCAAAAAAAAATATCAATGTATTGAAGTGACTCCTTCTCCAAACAACAAAGAAATGGAATGATGCTCAAGTGGAAAGCAAACTGAGATAAGTTTGAAATAAGGGATGAGCAAAACATAGACCCTACTGCTAAAACAATTGCAGAAAATGATGATTGTGACAACAAATAGATGAGGTGATAATTCTTTTCAAGTTTTCTTGTGTCACTTGGAGTAAATATATATATATATATATATATGAATCCCAAGAATAATGTGATATCATTTGAATGACTGTTATAAACTGAGGTGACAAATCACAAACCCTAGCAATAATGATCAAAAAAATCGCACAGCATATATACATGCACTATTGTAGAAGTTTTTCTTGTCTGTGTGCTAGTCTCTGCTAGATACGTGTTACTATATGATCTCGTAATAGATAATTTTTACTTGTCCCTAGATTTCAATCTGATTCTATCTCTATTACAACTCCAATTTTCAGTCCATCCACTCTTATACAAGCCGCACCCCCCCCCCCAAAGGAGGCGGTCGGTCTCTAGAGCTCTCCATGTTGGTTATGTGCCATTGAAAATATGTAGGAACCAATTCTGTATTGGCAAGTCATGGGGAAGTGGATTCACCTCCGGGGAAGGGCGGACCCCTATACAGAGAAACTATGATCGAAAAAATCATACAAAAGATCATTACTCACAAAAATAGCAACAATCCAAGTGAAATCTTGTAACATATCCATAATTAAAAATATAAAATACTGCTAAAAATCAAATAAAAAATCACTACTGCAATATTTACCATGAGAACATATGGTATCCACTAGTGTGTCAAGGGTTCTCTCCTCCCTCTCGGGACAACCACCTCATTCTCATGAAAAAATAACTCACAGGGGGCCTCGTCCAAACACTAACCAATATTGTGACCAAACTCACTCTCCTCCCTGCACGGGGGTTCTCTCCTCCCTCTCACTCTCCTCCCTCTCGTTGGGCTCGAATGGCGGGGTTTCAGGGGTTTCGCTCTGCTAGTATATAGGAATGGAAGGGTTTCAGGGGTTTCACTCTGCTAGTAGATGGGTGCAAGATCAATGTTTCTCTAGTGTTGTTGTCATGTGAATGGGCGTGGGCATATTTTGTTTGAAAAAAAAATGTTTGTAATTTTGTTTGAAATTTTATTTTTTTTTAATGTTTTTAATATAATTAATATATATCAATTATATATTATTTAATATAATATATATAATTTATATATATTATAATWATAATAATAATCTATTATTTTCTAAACAAACAAAAACACTTCAACAAAAAAATCAAGCCATGTAAAACAATATTGTGTAATTAAAAAGGAAAATTCAACAAGACAAATTAAACCAAGAGGAAATAATGGTTGGGATAAGTATAGGCCACCTTAATGCAATCAAGGAGTTCCAACTCCATTGGGTGCTAACAATGTGGTTGACCATGAAATTTTACCATGGTGCAATCCTTGTGGCCTACCATGTGATCAAAATACTTGCATGGTATYCAAAGAAGTTTTTCAACAAGTCGGTGAGATTAATAAGGATGGACCTCGTGACTTAAAAAACTATGTGCCAACTCTCCTAATGAAAAACCAAAAGGAGTGAAGGGAAGGGGTCTATATTTAGCTGCCATTGTTATATATTTAGCACCCAAACCATCCCAAGAAGAGATAAGAAGGAGGATCTGAGAGAAGGATTGGGTCACATATCAATGAAGGGGTATCATTAATTTCAAAATTGGATATGGGATCCATGACTAGGTTATTATGAACCAATAATTAGTATTAATGTCTAACCAATGTCAAGGGAAAGAAATAATGGTCTTATGTCCTAAATGGGTCTCGGGGCCTTGACCATGGTTGTGGTAGGGAAACAAGCCCCAGACCGTTAACCATGTTCAAGGGAAGGAAACAACAAATCAAGCCCCAAACATATCATATCTAGCTCAAGCACCATGAAAACGTCCTCATGTAACCACACAAGACCATGGATGGATCACAAGACCTTAGTTATCATCAAAGAATGAAAACAAGTGCCTTATAATATTGTTAAAGATTCTGAAGTTGATCAAGAGCCTTGAACAAGTCCTCAAACCATCATAACAGAACTTTGTCCTTTAAGAGGGATATAGGCATCATGATTAGGTTTTGTACATTGAAAATGGGTGTAGTGGCATAAACATGGCAAGTTGGAAACAATGGCCTAGAGCCCTAACTAAAACTTCTAGATCTCAACCACAATCGACAACACCTAAAATCCATGACACGATTCCTATCTAGGGAGTCTTTGACATCCAAGTTGAATATGGGTGACATTATGAGATTTTATTGATCATCATGGATGGGTCTTAGGTTCATGACTATAGTTGATGAAAGGAAACAAGAGTCTTCAACCCTAAAACTTGCTTCTCAAGCTCAAGAACCATAGACAAGTAGTCAAACCACCACATATCACCTATGTAACATATCATTCACCTCCAAGTGGAATTGTGGCACCATGAATAAGTTAGTTTTGAACAGAGAATGGGTCTCAAGTTCTAACCAAGCTCAAGGGAGGGAAACAAGGGACTTGTTCCCTAAGTGAACATTATTAGGCTTAACTTCTATGAACAACAACTACAACCCACACAACTTCTCAGGATATAGTGTTGGATGAGTCCTTGAGCCATCACATAGGACCCTTGTAGGTTATTTTTGGACTATTTGAGGGATACAAGTACCATTATTAAACCCCAAAAATATGCCCTAAACAAAAATGTGTACTCAAACCCCCCATTAGGAATGGTTCTTAGGGTTGTAGTAGGTGTTCTTTAGAATCCAAAGCAGGATATGGTGCCATGAGTAGGTTTTGTACATTAGAAATGGGTCTTGAGGGATTAACATGGTTAAGGGGGAAAGAAAGATCTTAAGCCCTATCTGAGCCTTCTTGAGCTCAAATTCCATGGTTAGGGGACGGAAAAACTTGGACCGTATTCCCTAAACATCACTTCTTAGGATCAATCACCATGAACAACACCTGCAAACCATAACACAAACCCTATCTAAGATGTTTTTAGCATCAGAGTTGGATATGGACTCCATTAAGAGGTTTTGTGCACTGATTATATATCATAGGATCTTAGTGTCCCTCAACCCAAAAGGAATCACCAAGAACTCATAGTGTCCCTCAACCTAAAAGGAATCACCAAGAACTCATAGTGTCCCTCAAAATTGTGAAGAATTTTCAATTTAATATATGATTCACTTATGAATTAATGTCATAGGGCAAGTCATCAAAGTAAAATAATAACATAGAGGTGTTGAATTAGTTGATAAAAAATTAGTCTTCTCTGAGGTGTTGAATTCATATAGCATCATGCGTCCTTCAATGTTAACCAACCAAGTCTATGCTCTATTTCCTCTTTCAAAAATCCCATTGAAGGTGGGTGCCTTCTACTTTCTCAACTCATATCTCAACTTTTTACAATTAAGTTATTCTTCTTGGTTAGGGTTATCATCTATTGACGGTCTCTTTACCTAGCTCTTGAACTTGGATCCTAGGGATTCAAGAATTCCTTTGATTTATCAAACATATGAAGACTATTCATCCACTTAAATATTTAATAATTAAATTTATAATGCTAAGGACTATCTAAAAAGGCCATGGCCTCTAATAATTTATCATTGTAAGGAAAGATCATGGTCGAAGAAGTAGGACCCGACACTTTTGCACATAGGGGGTGAAATTGGCTCTTTTACCCTTATGGATAAATGTCCAATTTTAATCTTCAAGCCTAAGTCATGAAAATGATTCAAAGGCTCATTCTTTATGGGAGTTGATATTAAAAACATGGTGGAAGTGGCCACATAATTCAATTGTGAAGGAGGTTTGTCCAACTAAATAGTAGGGATAGACTATGTATGATCTACTAAAGGTGATACATTATCTTCAGTCAAGTGTGGTTGTTGATCATAATATGAGCATTAATTGATGGGGACAATGAATCCTTCATGTGGAAATTGCATCACAAAAAGAGTAAGGCATTACAACTTTCACAATGTACATACAATTGTGCATAAGGAACAATTTGGATTTTGTTGCTGTTGTCACAACCACTAGTACATCAATTAAAAAAATGTTACCACCCAACTCAATTGGGGGATTAATAAAAATTCTTATTGATTCATATGGTCTACCATCAAAGACTCACAACTCGATCATTGTAGGAATGATAGTAGGAGATCTAAAGTTCCACCAAGAAAACAATGACATAATGTAAGAGGAGGCTCCTTTATCCACTATACATTGATGAAAAATGATATGTTTAATGATGACCCTTATGTGGAAAGGAGTGGAGTAGATATACCTAGGGTGAAATTCAATAGGAGAGCCATTATGGAGGTTATCCTAAGGACTATCTAAAAAGGTCATGGACTCTAATAATTTATTATTGTTAGGAAAGATCATGGTCGAAGAAGGTAGGACCCGACACTTTTGCACATAGGGGGTGAAATTGGCTTTGTTACCCTTATGGATAAATGTCCAGTTTTAATATTTGAGCCTAAGTCATGAAAATGATTCAAAGTCTCATTCTTTATGGGAGTTTATATTAAAAAATTGGTGGAAGTCGCCACATAATTCAATTGTGAAGGAGGTTTGTCCAACTAAATAGTGGGGATAGACTATGTATGATCCACTAAAGGTGATACATTATCTTCGGTCAAATGTGGTTGTTGATCATAATATGAGAATTGATTGATGGGGACAATGAATCCTCCATGTGGAAATTTCACCACAAAAAGAGTAAGGCATTACGACTTTCACGGTGTACATGCAATTGTGACTAAGGAACAAGTTGGATTTTGTTGGCATTTTTACAACCACTAGTACATCAATTAAAACAATGTTACCACCCAACTCAATTGGGGGATTAAGAAAAAATCTTATTGATTCATATGGTATACCATCAAAGACTCACAACTCTATCATTGGTGGAATGATAGCATGAGATCTAAAGTTCCACCAAGAAGACAAGGACATAATGTAAGAGGAGGTTCCTTTATCCACTACACATTGATGAAAAATGATATTTTTAATGATGACACTTATGTGGAAAGGAGTGGAGTAGATAGACCTAGGGTGAAATTCAATAGGAGAGCCATTATGGAGGTTATCCTAAGGAATATATAAAATGGTCATGGCCTCTAAGAATTTATCATCGTTAGGAAAGATCATGGTCGAAGAAGTAGGACCCGACACTTTTGCACATAGGGGGTGAAATTGGCTTTGTTTCCCTTATGGATAAATGTCCAGTTTTAATCTTCGAGCCTAAGTCATGAAAATGAGTAAAAGGCTCATTCTGTATGGGAGTTGATATTAAAAAAATGATGGAAGTCGCCACATAATTCAATTTTGAAAGAGGTTTGTCCAACTAAATAGTAGGGATAGACTATGTATGATCCACTAAAGGTGATACATTATCTTCGGTCAAATGTGGTTGGGGATCATAATATGAGCATTGATTGATGGGGACAATGAATCCTTCATTTGGAAATTGCATCACAAAAAGAGTAAGGCATTATGACTTTCACGGTGTACATACAATTGTGCCTAAGGAACAAGTTGGATTTTGTTGGCGTTGTCACAACCGCTAGTACATCAATTAAAAATATGTTACCACCCAACTCAATTGGGGGATTAAGAAAAATTTGTATTGATTCATATGGTCTACCATCAAAGACTCACAACTAGATCATTGGGGGAATGATAGCAGAATATCTAAAGTTCCACCAAGAATACAAGGACATAATGTAAGAGGAGGCTCCTTTATCCACTATACATTGATGAAAAATGATATTTTGAATGATGACCCTTATGTTGAAAGGAGTGGAGTAGATATACCTAGGGTGAAATTCAATAGGAGAGCCATTATGGAGGTTATCCTAAGGACTATATAAAAAAGGTCATGGCCTCTAAGAATTTATCACCATTAGGAAAGATCATGGTCGAATAAGTAGGCCCTGACACTTTTGCACATAGGGGGTGAAATTGGCTTTGTTACTCTTATGGATAAATGTCCAATTTTAATCTTCGAGCCTAATTCATGAAAATGAGTCAAAGGATCATTCTTTATGGGAGTTGATATTAAAAAAATGATGGAAGTGGCCACTTAATTCAATTGTGAAGGAGGTTTATCCAACTAAATAGTAGGGATAGACTATGTGTGATCCACTAAAGTTGATACATTATCTTCGGTCAGATGTGGTTGTGGATCATAATATGAGCATTGATTGATGGGGACAATGAATCCTTCATGTGGAAATTGCATCACAAAAAGAGTAAGGCGGCATGAAATTCATGGTGTACATACAATTGTGCCTAAGGAACAAGTTGGATTTTGTTGGTGTTGTCACAACCACTAGATTATATGTTAATAATCATATAATCTTTTAATTAGTATAATGTCTTTTAATAGTTGTTTCCTTTAAAATTCGACTAAGAAAAATAAAATGAAACAAGGACGAGATGGGTTGATATATAGAGTGGGTGTGTGAGAAATATTTGAGTCTAGAAACCCTTCCATATCATCAAGGCATGCAAACAGTCTATCCATGTTAAATTTCAGTGCATACAGAAATATTTTGAAAGAATTTCAACTTTGGCCCCATTCACAGGAAATTGTTGTCCATCATGTACTCTATCCCTAGTACAATGTCTTTTAGTTGTTTCCTTTAAAATACGATCGAGATGCACTTCCCCACATCTAGTACTAGAAGGGCATGCAATAACGTCGATAAAGAAGTACTTGATTAATCACACAAGCTTCAAGTTATTCTATGTCTTTTTTTTCTCTCTCATCTAAAAACTATTTTTCTCCATAAAGAATATCAGTACAAAATAATTATTTAAATACGAAATCTCATCTATCGCCTTCTTGTTTCCACAGCCAAATAATGGGCCTAATTGGCATGGTGTTAGTTTTGAACGACATAGACGATGAATATAAAGAGTGGGTGTGTGAGTCTAGAAACCCTCCCATATCGTCAAGGCATGTGAACACTCTATCCATGTCAAATATCAGTGCATACAAACACATTTTGAAAAAGTTTCAATGTTGGCCCCATTCACATGACATTGTTTCCCATAATGTACTCTATCCCTAGTACAATGTATTTTAATAGCTTTTTCCTTTAAAATTCGACCGAGAAAATAAAAAAAAAAACGAGGATGAAATGGGTCGATATATAGAGTGGGTCTATGAGTGATATTTGAGTCTGGAAACCATTTCATATCGTCAAGCCATGTGAACAGTCTATCCATGTCAAATATCGGTGCATACAAAAACATTTTGAAAAAAAATCAACGTTGGCCCCATTCATAGGTCATTGTTGCCCATCATGTACTCTGTCCCTAGTACAATGTCTTTTAATAGTTGTTTCCTTTAAAATTCGACCGAGAAAATTAAAACAAAATGAGGATCAAATGGGTAGATATATAGAGTGGGTGTGTGAGTGATATTTGAGTCTAGAAACCTTTCCATATCATCAAGGTGTTGGATTACTGAGAGGGGGGGTAAATCAGTAATAGCGTAATTATAATCATTTTTCTTCAAATGTTATATCAATGTAGAATTATTATCCAATAATGAGCAATAAGAAATAAACAATCACACACATACACAGTACACCGGTGTTTTACGTGGAAACCCAAATCGGGAGAAAACCATGGAATGCTTTTTCTTATATGTCTTGAAGAATTACATTCATTGGAAGCACCAATTTCCTTTGTTTTCCAGCTGCAACTGGAAGGAGGCTCCAACCCCCTAGTTTCTCAGGCTACAACCTGAGGGAAGCTTCAATTCCCCAATTCTTTGGCTACAACCAGAAGGAGGCTACAACCCCCAATGTTCTCCGGCTACAACCACATATCCTTGCCCCGTCCTGCCACCCTAAAGTAGAAGTAGAATGATGGAACCACTGTCACACTATCACTGTGAGATATCTTGTTGTAAATCTGTACCAATAAATCTGAACCATGCATCAACCATGCATCAACCTGTACCTCAACCTGTAATCAACCTGTACCATAAACAAGTGCATCAACCATGCATCAACCTGTAATCAACCTGTACCATAAATAAGTGCATCCAACCATGTACCAAGTATGTACCAATCATGTGTCAACTACTCATAAACTATGATTCATCAATATTTACCTACATCATCAACTATACACCTCATGTATGTGTGCCAACTCATCAACTACTTGTCTAAACCATGTACTCAACATGTACCACAAACAAAATACCTCATCAATTTCATCATCCAAATATGATTTGTAGCTCTGTAATAGACCTGGTGTATATGATCACATTCCTGCAAACCTTCCTTAACTTCAAAAATAAGCGACTAGCATTTTCATCAAACTTTTCTTTAGTCTCACATGCCTAGTTTTGGATTAGTCAACAACCCTAACTTGAAGTAATCATAACTTTGAACCTGTAATGTATAAATATTTGAAACTGATATACAATGTTCTTCAATGTATTTTATGCAATTCATCCAAGTGTCACTACTTGGAACCTCTCAAAAAAGGAGTTATATCAAAAATGGCATACCTTGCTGAATTTTGGCTTATTCTAGAGAGTGACCTTGTAGAGAGTGCCTCGCAAAAAATATTTGATGAATTGATCTAAAAATATTACATAGCATACTAAATATTGTAACCTAACCAACAAATTTGGTCTCACTAAATTTGGATCTGTTATGAAGAAGTTATGACGTTTTTACCCGAAACACCTGATTTTGACTAGTTTTAGGACTAGCCACAAACCCTATTTTCCACGGAGTGTAACTCCCAAAATAAAATGACCCACAAGATGAATTTTTTACCACGGATACTTGGATATGTTTAATCAATTTCATAGCAATTTCATGGTCTGAATCATTATAGAAAAAAATTTATAGCGAAAATGGTGAGATGACCTGTAAATAACATACCTTAGAAAGCACCATCAAAAGAATTTATCCTTCCTTGCATTTCGGCCTTCTTTTCTTCACCTTCACTCAAAATTCAAGTTTAGATATCCTTGGTTACCTCGGACACATAAGATAAGAATTCAAAAAGCATTCATTTTTGGAGTATAAATAACTCCAAGTCTTTGGCGAAGATATTCAAAGGCTTCCCGTGGAAGTGGTTTTGTAAAGATATCTACCACTTGTTCTTTTGTGCCCACATACTCAACTCTGATGTTCTTTTCTGCAACCTGTTCCCGTAGAAAGTGATATTTTATTAGAATGTGCTTCATCTTGCAGTGCATCACCGGGTTTTTTGAGATATTGATGGCACTTGTATTATCACAATATATTGGAATGGGCTCATCATACTCAACATGTATATTTTTCAAAGTTTGTTTCATCCAAAGAACCTGTGTACAACATGTTGTTGTTGCAATATACTCTGCCTCGGCTGTAGATAGAGATATCGATGATTGTTTCTTTCTTGGCCATGATACCAAACACTCACCTAAGTAGAACGTTGCTCCACTGGTGCTTCATCGATCATCAATACAACCTGCCCAATCTTCATCTGTGTAGGCAATAAGTGATAGATCTTTTCCTTTTGGATACCATAATCCAAACTCTTATGTTCCTTTGAGATATCTGAAGATCCTATTTACTGCTAATACATGTGATTCCTTTGCTGCTGCTTGAAATCGTGCCACCTGTCCAACTGCCTGCATTACATCTGGTCTGGATGTTGTCACATATAATAGGTTGCCAATCATTGACCTATATTCCCTTTGATCTGTAGACTTTGAATCATCATCTTTGCTCAACTTACAACTGGTTTGCATGGGAGTGATAACTGGTTTGCAATCTTCCATTATGAACCTCTTTAGCATTTCTCTAATATAGTTGGTTTGAGAAATAAAAAATCCTTGGTTGCTATGATGTATCTGAAGTCCCGGAAAGAAGGATAGTTCTCCAAGTAACGACATTTCAAATTCATTATGCATGTCTTTTGCAAATTTTTGGCTTAACCTGTCATCATCACTACCAAAAATAATATCATCAACATAAAATTCAATTAATAAAATATTACCTTGACTTACCTTGATGTAGAGGTTGTTGTCTGCACTTCC